>VZSC01009449.1:0-13642 GCA_013398225.1 Steatornis caripensis
AATATAACATATGCAAATTTTAATATATTATAAAAATATAATATACCTTGTTTGTAAAACTCAAATGTTCATTTGTTTTTCAATCATCCTCAAACATTTGTGGAAAGATACAATAATGATCAATGAAAATATGACCAGTGAAACCATCAACATTCTAGTGTTCACAGAACAAATCTTTTAAACATCTATTAGAGTGCTTGTGGACTTTTGGAATATTTAACTGGAAAGCATTACTTTATATTCTGTATTATTTTCAGTAAACCCCTGGGGAAAATAGTCTAGATTTCCTTGTACTTTCTTCTGTTATATCAAATGTGGGCCCGCTGCTGAACGAGGCGGGTGACCTGGTGACGCTGGACACAGAGAAGGCAGAGTTACTGAATACCTTCTTTGCTTCAGTGTTCACTGCTAGGACTGGCCCTCAGGACTCCCAGACTCTGGAGATAAGAGAGGAAGCACGGACAAATGAAGACTTGCCCTTGGTCANGAGATTCAAGTCCTGTCAGGGCTGACATATCGCAGATGAACTCACAATAAACAGCTTACTATTCAGTTCTTGTAGGAAGTATTGGAAATCCTGTTCACCTTGCCTTGATACTCAAGATTCTGTGCCAGTCAGTGTGAAAGTTGCACTTTTACATAACTATAATTCTGAAGCCTAGAAAATGGTAGACTTACCTTTTCGTGATAGTGATGCTAATGCACTTCTATGGCTTTTTTTTATTTCCTCCTTTCTGTTACTCAGTCTTTCTCAGGAGTCTGCTTCTACCCCCTACCTATTTTGGGAACAAACCCAAACAATTCTACAAATTTATTAATTTCATTTCATGCTGATCTAGTTTCTGTAAGTGATAGAGATGGTTATTTATCCTGGAAGTACCTGTAAGCTCCCAGTATCTCTCTCAGATCATCCTGTCCTCCAGATGTTCTGTAAAGTATGTGTCTTTAAGGTGTAAACTTTCAGTTTCAGCATGGTAGCCTTTCAGTTGTGATGTCTGTATGTTCTGAGAATGTCTTTTTTATTGTTGGGAATGAAGTCTTACAATTTTCTCTATTTTAGGCAATAATGCTCAACATGAAAAATCTCATAGGTGTAGTATAGGAGAGACATTTCATGGCTGCTATGGCAGAAAAGTAGGAAAGATAAACACCATGGCTTGATTTAGTCTGAAAAATTTGGAATCCAATTAATTTGGAAATTAGTCCTTGTATATATGCCTTAGATACAAGTCGTGTTCTTGTCCTACTAAAGAAACTTCTCAGAAGTCTTTCAGAGTTTGTTTCTCATTTATATTCTGTTGCACCTCCTTATTTACAGTTCCATTATTTTAATTCATCTTTCAAGAAGAAGCTTAATTGCAAATATATATTCCAGATGCATCTTGTTGACCTTTCCAAGACTCATGAATAGTTGGTGCTGTCAGTCAGCAATTCTTCGATGATAAAGCCAGCCATTCATTCCTAGAAAATGGTACTAGGACAAGGTATCACAACCATTATGGGGCAGGGTCATGCAAAAAAAAGCTTCCTAGAGAGTTTTTGGGTCTCACTCTTAGAAATGAGAATTTCAGTGAAGAAACTATGCTTCTGTCAACATACAACATGAGAGTCCAATTTATGTTTATTTAAAAAAAAAAGTGTTTTGTAGAGGCTACCTAGCTCAGTATCAGATGCACATTGACCTTTATAATGCTCATATTCTAGGAAACACTGGACTAAAGAATATAATAGTTGAGGGGTTTTTTTTCTCCTAGCATGACAACTTATGTTTGAACAAGTGTTTCATAGAATCATAGAACGGTTTTGGTTGGAAGGGACCTTAAATATCATCCAGTTCCAACCTTCTGCCATGGACCAAGACACCCTCCACCAGACCAGGTTGCTCAAAGCCCCATCCAACCTGGCCTTGAGCGCTTCCAGGGACGGGTCATCCACAACTTCACTGGGCAACCTGTTCAGTGTCTCACCACCCTCATTGTGAATAATTTCTTCCTAATAGCTAACCTAAATCTAGCTTCTTTCGGTTTAAAACCATTACCTCTCATCCTATCACTACATGCTCTCATCCTATCACTACATGCCCTCGTAAAAAGGTCCCTCTCCAGCTCTCTTGTAGGCCTGGAAGGCTGCTCTAAGCTGTCCCTGGAGCCAAAGAGTTTGATACAAAGAGTTCTTCTGTGCTGGCTGTACTTATCAAAATAAATTAATTAAGAGTTTTCTGAGCTTGCAAAGACTATTCTTTAAGGAACTACACAGGATTTAGAAAAGATATATTGAAACTTTTTTTGGAATGACAACTCAACATCCACTTTGAAGTAACTTCAATTAAATTAGCATTCCATCACAGGATATTAGTTTCATGGTGCATAGATAAATTATAGGCTGATATTTGCATATATTGAAATCCATAAGGGGAACGAAGCATATAGAAAGAGGAGTAAGCAGCAGCAATAATTAAATTAATTTGTTGTTATAACTATCTAGCAAATACAATGCAAGCTAAAATAATTTTTGTAAGTGGTTCAAGTGAAAAAAACCAACTTACTACTAAAAGATCAAAAATTGCCTTGCTGTAGTATCCTCTCCTTACTCTAGATTTTGTTAGGCTATTAATTTCCTGGTAAAAATGAAAAAAACTCCAAAACAACAAAAAAACCAGAAAAACACCCCAGGAGATACAGCAATATAAAGCTTTCAAGAAAACAAGACACTTCTTACAATTACTTTCATTTATTTTTCTAGTGAAGAGGCATGAAGTAAAAAAGTGTTTAATGTATTGCATAATTACTTCAAAGTCTTAAAGTTGGATTTGTCTCACTAAGTATAGAGTTTAGATATATCTATCTGAGCTTTTCATGCAGGTCTTACTTCATAGTCAATAAAAGCTTGTTGATATAGTCAGTGGAGTCTAGGGCATGATTCACCTAATTGTAAGCCAGGCATTAAATTTGTTCAGAATAGCTGCTTCAGAAAAAGTGTTCCTTCCTTTTTATTCATTGTTAAGAGACATTATGTGACTAAACTGGTTTGGTGACATTTAAACAATTTGTTTTTTAGAATGGGACTTGGACATCTGGGTTTATCCCAGCAATTACTAATGCTTGTTTCTATTTTTTGTGCATCTATGTTGTTATTCGTGAAAAAGTGTATCTCATACTGATATTTATTAAACTGCTTAGGATAGATGGCTGCAAAGTGCTATCGAATAGTTATTTGATGGATTTCTGACTTTTTGCTAATGATAGTTGCATTTGGTTTTAAAAGAAAACTTTATATCTAAGATTATAAGTTTTAATATTAGAAGATCACAGAAACAGAAGTAATCAACAGATTTATTTTCCCATATAGAAGAAATGGAAATGTTAATTCCAGGTCTTTAGTTTCCTCCTCAAAATCTGCTATTCACTCCCCTCCTACCTTTTTTACCCTCTCTGTGTCCCTGTAAATCATAGTCACTCCAAAATATGAAGTTTTAATGGCTTAAGTAAAAACAATTTTATCTCAATGTGAAGAATATTATTCAACACAAGATGCCCTTGCAACGGTTCTTGGTGTCTGCAGGAAGACTTTGGTAGCCAGGGTGGCTTCATGGTGGCTACTGAGAAAAAAGGTTATGTGCTGCCCTGTGCTGGATGCGGCTGGTTCCAGCTGGCTCCACAATAGGCCCACTGCACAACATAGCTGCCAAGTTCGTGGCATCTCTGAACCAATCGGAGGAGTTATGGTTCTTATGTGAAAACATATTTAAGAAAGAGTAGAAAATTTCAAGAGAGAGGAACAGGAGGGCAGAGCAGTAGGTGGTGCTCCATGGTGGGGCAGGTTCACNACATAGCTGCCAAGTTTGTGGCATCTCTGAACCAATCGGAGGAGTTATGGTTCTTCTGTGAAAACATATTTAAGAAAGAGTAGAAAATTTCAAGAGAGAGGAACAGGAGGGCAGAGCAGTAGGTGGTGCTCCATGGTGGGGCAGGTTCACCCCTAAGGTGACTGCATTCTCTGGAGCAGAGAAAATGAGTAAGAAGGAAGGAGCAAGTGAAGAAAAGAGTAAGGAAGAAGGAGCATCAGAAGAAAACCGCTGTGCCCCGAGTGTAACCTCCTGCACTGCCTGTCATCTCATCTAAGGGACACGGTGTAATCTGCAGGGATAACAAGGAGAGTAGAGGCTGGGAAGGGGAGATGAGGTTGTTTGGAGTGATGTTAAGTCTAGGAAAGGGAGGAAAGGTGTTTTCCCTAAGTGTCTAAATGTTTGTTTTTATTTCCTGATATCTGAATTAGCAATAAATGTTTTAAATGAAGTTAATTTCCCAAATCAAATCCATTTTTGCCCATGAAAGTAACTGAAGAATGGATTCCTTGTCTTTATTTTCATCCACGAGCTTTCTTGCTGTTGCTCTTCATATTTTCTGTCCTGTTCTGCTGGGCAGGGTTAGGGCCAGAGAGAAAGAGAGTGAGTGGCTGTGTGGGTGCTTGACTGCTAGCCATGGCCAATCCACTGCAACAGCATACTTAAATTAATCAAACTTAAGAATCATTCACATATTTTGGAAATATAGCTGTCAGGAGTAGCCAGCCTTTCAATTCAAGAATGCCTGGGCTAAAATAGAGCCGCAGAAACTCTTAGAGTCAAGAAATTACCTAATCAGATTGAAAACTAAGTAGAAATCAGAATATATTGTCAAGAGAGAGAATACAAAATTTGACTTTTTTCTCTTGTTTTCTTTCTTTCCCAGAATAGGCCCTGGAGCTTACATTTTAGATGGCAGACCACCTGCTTGGTCAATAACATACAACAAATAGAAAATTTCTATCTATTTCTGTTAATTAACCACTATCAAAATATATCCTTTAACATTTTAAAAAAACTATTACTTATGTAACTACAGAGATTTATTTTGCACTTATGATATAAGCGTATATCCTGAACTGTATTTAAGAGAAACAGAGATTCATTTGCTCATGTCTAACAGCATCACTTAAGTGCCTGAGCTCCTGAAGGAATTTTAAAATTTAAATATCTGTCTGAAAGGAATAAAAAAATACATCTTTAGGTGAGCTGTGAAAGCTGTTGTGAGAGAGGTCTGACAAATCCTTTCTTGGGCACATACCATGGTTTGCTAGGGATTTGTAAGGTATTTCCAGGGTGGCTGCTGTAAATTCCTGATCTCATTCAATATAAATTAAAAAGAAGTACATAATTCAATGTTGGATATTTCATTACTGATTAGGGATGTAACTTTTTAGGACTTATATTGTTGAGTGGCTAAATGTTTATATAGTTTTTAAAATGGGGGTTCAATGCCTGTCCAACAGTCTGAGAGCTCACACTCAATGCTTCCAGTGACATCATGTTACATTACTGGTGTCCAGCTGCAGTGAAAAATAAGGGCATTTCTTTGACTATTTAGAAACATGGAAGAACATTATTCTGCTCTGAAGTAACATGGTATATTGGGTTTCAATGCAAGATTTTGGTAGTAGGGGAGCTACAGGGGAGATTTCTGTGAGAAAGTGTCAGGAACTTCCCATGGTGAAGACCATGATGAGGCAGGATGTCCATGCAGCCCATGGAGGTTAACAGTGAAGTAGATATCTACCTGCAGCCCATGGAGAACACCACACCAGAGCAGGTGAATGCCCAAAGGAGGCTGTGACCCCATGGGAGGGGAACCCATGCTGGAGCAGTCTGTTCCTGAAGGACCCATGCTGGAGTAGTTCATGAAGAACTGCAGCCCATGGAAAAGACTCAGATCAGAAGGGTTCATGGAGGACTGTCTGCCATGGGAGGGATCCCACGCTGGAGCAGAGGAACAGTATGAGGAGGAAGGAGCAGCAGAGACAGTATGTGATGAACTGACTGCAACCCCCATTCCCTGTCCCCCTGCAGTACTTGGACAGGGCGGGTAGAGAAAATCAGGAGGGAAGTTGAGTCCAGGAAGATGGGAGGGGTGGGGGGAAGGTGTTTTAAGAGTTGGTTTTGTTTCTTATTACCCTACTCTGACTTTTGATGGGTAGTAAATTAAACTAATTTCCTGAGTCAAGTCTGCTTTGCCTGTGACAGCAAATGGTGAATGATATCTCCCTGTCCATATCTTGACCCAGGAGTCTTTTGCTGTATTTTCTCTTGCCTGCCCAGTTGAAGGGGCCAAGTGATAGGGTGGTTTTGGTGGGCACTTGGCTTCCAGCCAGGGTCAAGCCACCATATGTGGCTCAGCCATGACAATCTAACTTTAAATTTATGATTTGTGTCATAAAAACTGACTACGTGGTTTCTTTAGAAAATGTTTCAACTGACTTAGATAAATGCTTTACTTTAGTAGATGCATTTTTATATGTGTTATTATTAAACATAATATTTTTCAGAATGAACTCTGTTTTACTGAACCAGAAATTGATAGAATTCTGATTAAAATATCAGAAAAAATATGATCATAGGTAGCCAATGTGCTTTGACACTGATAAAAACCCCTGTCTTACTGCAGAAGATCTTTGTCATCATGTTAGAGGAACTTTAATTGAAACTGCTACCTAAATCAATTTCCAGATCTGAGAATGTGACAATGAACCACTATAATTAAACCTACAAATACGTAGAAAGTTTAGCATCTCAATTTCTTGGCTGTATTAGAAGTTTGGGACTACTGTGCTTTAAAAATTAATTATTTTTTCAGTTAAATGAGTAAAAAATGAGATTCTAGTTAGAGGTCAGAATACATTGGTTTTTTTAAATATTCCAAATTCTTGTTTCTGCCACTAACAATACGTGTAGTAGAAAAGTGCTTTTCATTGTTGACATTGTTTTGTATGTTTTCCTTTTGCTATTGTACATTTCCTAAACTTGGAATAGTGGAGAAGAAAAAGAAAAAAATAATAGCAGTCATTGGGAAAGGGGGAAAATGCCTTGATTTTTTCTGTATTTTCCCTATGCCATTGAATGGCATAAAATGTAAGAAAAGAGAGAAATGCGGAAAGAGAAACTTTAGCATTTTCATGAGAAGTTAAACTACTTCATTAAAGGTTTTTTAAATAAGATTTTTCATAAATGACTGTTTTTATATACATTTTAAATTGAATCAGATTATTCGTCAGTGCTAGTATTAGCAACTTCTAGTCTACACTAAAAGTAATTCTTTCCTAAAGAAAATAAAATTTGACACTAGTAACATTCATGGATTAATATCAGAGAAATTATTTTCAGCTCACTCATATACACTTTGCAAGCAAAATTAGCATTTGCAACTCTTACACACCTTGTAAGCAATGTTAGCAGTTTCAACTCTGGAATACAGAAACTACAAATTGCAGTGAAGCCAAAGACCACCACCTCCACACCCACTCCTCAATATTTTCATGGTTAGAAACAAGGAATATATTAGAAAAGGACGTCTTAGTCAATGGCAGAGTCAACTATCTTCCCTTTTGGAAAGAAGATTGGAAGCCCAGGCAGGCTAAGAGAAAGATGCCTGTAACTTTTGTAGAGTTTGTTCTTGTGTCAGAGTTGCTGTCTGTATTGCTGAGCAAATGTGCCCTGTCGTGCACCTCCTTTTCCAATCATCCAGTCTGGAACACAGTGTAGTTCTTTCTCTGTGTGCCCAAGTTTCCTTCCAAAGGAAACAGTGTACAGAAACACAGTGCATACCCAGGTGTCTTTCTGGCATGCATCTGGTATGCTTCCAGATCATATACTTAAAGATTCAAGACTGTAGATCACACCTGCTCCATGGTGTTGATGTGGTCACTATTTATTTATTTAAAGCAGTTTGGAACAGGTTGGTTTTTAACTCTCTGTTAATTTTTACTCTTGAACAGTTCTGTCATGAATTTCAGAATCAGTGGGTAATAAAAAATATTTCTTGATTTTTTTTTTAGTGCTAAATAGCTTAATCATACTTTCCTTCTCTCATCTTTCCTCAGGCACTGAACAAGGTTCTGCAGATTACTGAAGCACCAAGAAAATACAGCATTTTCTAAAACAGAAAAAAAAATGAAGTTAAAATAGGAAGAACATTAAAAATGCCTCAGAAAAAAACCCCAAAATAAAAAACCTCATCACATCACACTTACCATGCATGAGCATGGGGCTGGAGCAACACTTTCTATGTATTCATAGTCTGTGATTCATTAATAGAGACTACTTTATGGTCGGTCACATATATTTCAGTTGTACTCAACTAACATTACTGTTATGCCTCAATCTTTATTTTGATGACTGGCTTCATTAAAAAGAAAAATGAGGGGACATTGTTTACATGTCATGAATTTGCTAGATAGGATTTAATGGAAGAAGTTTTAGATTTGTCTCTGTATTATACAGTAAACATGCCAGTGAAAATCAAGAAAGGATGAGTTCAGTCTAGTAAATGCAACAGAAGCTAGATAGGATCCAAGGTGTGGAAAAAGCAAGGACCCAGCAAGCAGAAAAAATACAGGGAATAAAAAAGTAAACTTTGAATGGATCTCAAATTGTTCCTGAGCACGTGACTGATATCCGGCATTGTAACTTCAATATCGGCATTGGTCTGTTTAGACCAATAGTCAGATTAAAGGCAACTGGCAAAGGCATAATGTTCCAGCTTGAATAGTGGCACAGAAATAGTGGCAATGAGCTAGGGAAATGACTTTAGATGATCACCAATAATTTTAATTGATGAAGAAAACTCATCCAGTGAAAAGCCTAATTGGCAAACTAGGGAGTAAAAGTGATTTAATGTGTTCTATGGATCAGAAAATAAGACCTGGCATGGAGTATTGGCTATTAGTGCAGCTGTTGTGAAGATGATCTGCATTGGAAAATTAAACCGAGAAAAGCCACGAGTGAGCAGAAGCTTTGGGAAAAATACTGGCATTTAGCAGTATTTTCTGCAAGAAGTTTAGAATTTTTGTTCTCCTGAAATTACCACTAATCACATAGAAAATCATCATAAAGGCACTGTAAGAGTGAATAAGAAGATGCAGTGATTTGTGAAGATTCAAATTATCGAATGAACAGCAAGACAAGAAGGTAAGATCCATCCTGCCTGATACTCAGTAAAGACATCTGTGTTCTGTTGTTTTAACGCACTAACCAGATGAAATTCTTGAAAAGGAGTAATCATACAGATGAATGAATATAGATAAGTTAAAAATGAACCTTGTCATTTATTTTAGAGAAATCAATGTCTAGCTGAAAAAAAAAGTCCATGTCACAAAGTACCTGTGTATGTGCTAGACCCATTTATGTGCTAGACTGGAGGAGTGACCTTCCAGTGACATGGATGTAAATGCCTCCTAAATCTATTGATATCTATAGCAGATGAAAATATTTATCCTTTTAAAGTGGATAATAAACATATTGCACAATAAGGAGTAAGATTCCTCTTACCTGTATTCTGATAGGTGAAAATCGGATATCTAAATCAAAACCGTCTTTCTTCCTTGCCGTGGAAGGGTACTAAGCATGTAGTTAATGTCTAGCTCGAAGTTATATGTGTAACTTTTGTGTTAAGAAAGCTAAGATGAATCCCACCTACTGTGTTACATTTTTGTATGGCTACAGATATCCAGATATTTTTCATTGTTTGACAACTTGCAGGGAGGTTGGTGAATTCATTGGGAACATTTGAGCAATATTTTCTTAGTGAAATGTGGTCTTATCTCTTCTTTTCCCATTTGTGAGATAAACCCTGATCATGATCATTTAAAACATTAGACTACCCAAGACAAATTGTAAACTATGAACTATCATCAGAGAGTTGGAACTTCATATTTTGTTGCTATGAGCTAGCTAGCTACCAACAGTGGTGGAGGTAGCTTTAAAAGGAACTTTATGTCTTTCAGCTATGATGATCACTTTATATTTTGTGACTGAATTGATAAAACAGATGTGCTATTTTGTGCAAAACTAGCCATGCTTAGATGGCAACTAAAATAATAAACTGAGACTGTGCGTGTATGCAGAATGTCACCACACTATGAAATGTGCTAAGTTCTACACTGGGCAGAGCACTTGGGTGAAAGGGAAATGTGTGGTTAATTCTAGCTTGGCATTTTAGCTGAGACTTAGAGATCCCAGAACAAGAAGCAGTTTATAAATGCCAAAATCACTTACAGTATAAGAACAAATGTACAAGTCCAAGTAAAATATTTTTTCTCCTAATGCTGACTGTATCCTATAAACTTTTCTCTCCACTAGGACTGATGAATAAATATAGTGTTTAATGAGACATACTATTCTAAAGAATTATCTAGCATGTGTTTTGTGCAAAAAGAAGTAGTTAAGGCCTGCGTATTTTGAAACAGCTTACTGAATTTCAATTTAGCCATTCTAATGTTTAATTGGGATGTTTACTATGTTTATTAACTTTCAGTACTTCACAGTTACTCAAAGTGATATATCTGATTGATGATAAAAGCCAGTTTCTGCCCTGTTACATAAAATAGCATCTTATTTTAAGACTAGTCCCACTGAAATAGATAGACATCCTGTGGAATAAACAGCTGCCAATGATGAATAAATATCTCAATATCTTTTTACTTGTTTATAACATCTGATTGGAGAGGGTACAGACTTTTACTACTGGCATTATATTCATCTGATCTGCGGTACCTGTGGTTGGCTATCAGGTAAACCAAGTCACTGTTCGGCTTTGAAATTCTCTGTTAAAGCTGTCTTGATTTGATTTAATCTTGATTTATTTGANCGTGGCAGGAACTAACTCAATATCTTTTTACTTGTTTGTAACATCTGATTGGAGAGGGTACAGACTTTTACTACTGGCATTATATTCATCTGATCTGCGGTACCTGTGGTTGGCTATCAGGTAAACCAAGTCACTGTTCGGCTTTGAAATTCTCTGTTAAAGCTGTCTTGATTTGATTTAATCTTGATTTATTTGAAAGATCATTGATTTTTCTTTGCTGTGGAACTTTTGTTTTGGTTCCAAACTCTGAAGTTCTTTGAACTGGGGTTGCTCTTAAAAAGTCCTTTTGTAAAATGAAGTTGTAGTAAAAAAGTGTGGAGGTTACCTGGAGACTTCACAACGTGACATTTTCTCTGTGAAAGCACTATGTGACAAGTAAACAGCCATACAAGATGAAAAATATTCTTTTAAAAAGCACAAGACTGCTACACAAGATAAGCAGAGGGGATAATGAATGTTATAAACTCTGAAAATTACTGCTTATTTTAGAAAAGTTTACATGTCAGAGAGGAAAACATTAGAAGAACAGAGTAATTCGTTGACATAAATCTGTAGTTCTTCCCTCAATTAAAAGGAAAACTAAATCGAATTTTATCACTTAACTTGTGTTCCTTTGCAAAGAGGAACATTCTGGTATTGCTGTTGGGGCTACATAGTGTCATGTGTTGTCAGGTCATGTGGGATGTTACTTTGGTACATTGTAGATTTGTTGTAATCATCAGCTTATCGGTAGGTAATACTGAGTATTTTATTAGGATTATCAGAATTAATTCTATAAAAAGTAGGAATAACAGTAGGAATTCAACCGGAGCAGAAATATATCTGTTAATGACCAGAGAAGGTAATTTATAGGATAAGAATGTTTGTCCAACTGCCTTTTGCATTCAGTTCTTAACATCTCTGTTGGTGGTGCCAAGGGTTTTCAGTGGTGTGGGCACTTGTCTGCTAAGGATTGGAAAGCAATCCCAAACCTATTTCAAACACTGATATCAGACACCAACAAATCAAACTTTCCAGGCCTTCATCAAACAAACCTCCTCAGGCTTCTTTCAAAGTTTTTCCAGTCAATGCCTATGGAATTTGATCTTATAGACTTAAGTACTGGTTAAGTCAATCATTTATTTTGTTTTAATTTTGTTTTTCATGAAATAATCATCTCCTCTGTTTTCAAGGGACACGATTAATACTGAACCATGATCCTACCAGATATATCCAGCTTCTCTACACATGTATATATAATTTCAAAGGCACAGAAACAGAAATCCTCTGATTTTGTGGGTCCAGGCAAAGGAAATTATGCAGCTACCCTTTCATCTCCTTAGACAGTTTGTAAGCGCAAATAGAGAAGGCATTGTAAAAACCAAAATCTTGTAAACCTTGAATTCTTCACTGAAAAGTGACCTCTTCTCCCTGCTTGTCCTGGAATTCTTCTCCCTGCTGGTCCTGGAGTTCTTNAAGGCACAGAAACAGAAATCCTCCGATTTTGTGGGTCCAGGCAAAGGAAATTATGCAGCTACCCTTTCATCTCCTTAGACAGTTTGTAAGCGCAAATAGAGAAGGCATTGTAAAAACCAAAATCTTGTAAACCTTGAATTCTTCACTGAAAAGTGACCTCTTCTCCCTGCTTGTCCTGGAATTCTTCTCCCTGCTGGTCCTGGAGTTCTTCTCCCTCATCAGAGAGAGAGAGGCTGCTGCTCTCTATGATCAGTACAGAAATGGAGAGACAGCTCTATATAGATATTCTTTTGCCTCATCTTTGGTCAGGTACTAAAATATCTGGAATAATTTGGGAGTGTCAGTTCTCTGTTGACTATTCAGACTATAAACAGTTAAGTTAAATGTTTAACCTTAAGGAAATTAAAATTCTGTCAGATTAATCCTACTATTAATCAAATACACGTGTCAAAGATTAAGCATTATGAAACTTTGTATTTTACATTTTGTTTAAAAGATTAAGTTTTTAAGAGTGCTTTTTTTATAATTTTTTGGTGCATGAACATTTTCCTCAGGCAGATGACTGAGCCTAGATTAAGATAAAATAAAGCACACAGACCTGTGCTGCATATATGGCAGAAGTGTCAGACCTGACTGGAGACTAAACTTCTTCCACAAAAAAGAAGGATAAAGTAAGCAGAAGAACCCAACAACAGGGTTGATTAACAAGACATATGATAGGCAGCTGTGAAACTTAAAGGTCGTCCCTAGACAGAGAGCACATTTACCCTTTTAGCTACAGTGCTGTGATCTTGTTCAGGCAACAAACCCTTGAGATTTCACTGTTACCTGTCTATGTTGAGTTACATTGCTAATTTGAATGCCTGGTGATTATGCTATGTTATGATATCAATTGAAAGGTCAATGAATTCAGGAAATTACTTTCTTATAGCTTATATGACAGTCTTTCTGCAATTTTCAACAAAAATTGGGTAGTTGATTACTTTCCATATTGCATAAGAAGACAATCAGGAAATATAATGCTAATACTCACAGTCAGATACAGTGTACTTGATATGGGGTTTAAAAACATAAGATTAATGAATAAAAAACCCCAAAGACATCCTGTAGAAAACATTAGCTGTATTTCATATACTGAATAAGGTAAATAAAAAAATATAATATAAAATTTAGTTTAAAAGCTCCATGCTTCATAAATTTGTTTTCCTCTGCATTTTAAAATGTATGAGAGGGTAAAATATGTACCCAAGCAGATACGGAGAAATATATTAAGACTATGTTTACAAATTTTTGTTTAAATTCCAGATGGACGTTTACTTTAACTGTTTTCAGAGTGCTTTTATTTGAAAACTGTAAATATTTACAGGAATATTTTTTGGCTTGTAAGGATGCTTGAGGGAATATAATTTTTTCTGTAGGTGCTTACTTATATGCAAAGAAAGGCATTCACATATGGATATACATATTTGTTATTTGCTGTTTGCTATTCTGTACTTTTCTCTTTATAGCCA
>VZSC01009449.1:13746-36243 GCA_013398225.1 Steatornis caripensis
CTTTATAGCCAAGTATACTGGGAGCAGAAACAATGCCATGTGATGGTGATGACTAATCATGTACAGCAAATTTTCGGTAGCAATGGGAAACAATCTGCAGACTGCAATTGTTAGCATTTATTGACCATTGAACAATTAAAAATAACAAATTTATGAACATTTAAATAATGAAAAAACTATTAGTAATCAATAGCAAAAATGGGCTACTTTTTCTTCCCTGATGATTTATTAATTTTAAGGAGCTTTTTGCAAAAGAATTTTTTTTTTTTCATATAGAACTTTTCTGACTTGGTACTCTTAGAGCACTGTCTTTGGCAACACTATGAAAAATTGTGTAATTTTGAGTTCATATCATGTATTGTATGAAGGTCTACTGTGAAATTAATTTTATATAGAAAGTGAACAACCTGTGATTTACTATTCTAGTTCAATTTTGGAGGTTAAGACATATTTACACGTGAACAGGTACACTCTTAAGTTACAGTTCTTCTCTCAGAATTCCCATATGAAACATATTGTGTCATTTAAGAACTTGAACTTACCAGAAGTTAAGCTTTCAAGATCAGATCTAACTAAGCATTTAAAGTATGTCCTAATTTAAATATGAATCATGACTGATCATCACTTTGCTGGATGGAGCTGTGAAACCTTTGTCTTTTTGTTTTCTTCTTTAAGAATACAATTTTAAACTTGTCACAGCTTTTGTACATGATATTAAGTTTGTGATTCTGCTTTTTGACCACTGTTGTCAGTATAGCCCTGCATAATGTCTTCTGCTGGTGTTGTTCTTTATAATCTGTATGTTATTGCATAGAAATTAAGCTAATAAAGCCTTTGTTTGTGTTTTTCCCTGGTGTTTTTTTCTTCGTGCAATATCCATTAATCAGAAAATGAAGAGCAGCATAAAAACAAATGCAACTCCCACAAGGCCCAAACAAACATACTCTGAAAACAAGCAGGCATTAAAAAATAAGTTATATGAAATCATGACCCAATTGGTTTAAATCTTTTTAATCATTTGGTTTGTCTCAGATGTGAGCCTCTTATTTTCTTTGATCTGCTCCATCCACTTATCTACTAAAATACTATTTGAGATGAAATCTATTCAAATCTGCAACATTACATATAGTCTTCAAAGCTGAAATTATTTGATAAGGCTGACTGTATCATCCAGTATGTTTCACCTTCTACTTCTTAAAATCTAACAAAAAACCCACAAAGAACTGAAGAGAGGGAGGAACACTCAAAAGAAATTTTGATTTTAAAGTATTTTGTCAACCTCTAGGTCTTGAAAATTGAAATGTAATGTGTACCTTTCAATAGCAAGAACGTGACATGAATGAGGCACGTATGTAATGAAATAAATGAATGCTCCAACACAAGATCTGTTTCTAAGTATTTCTCTATCTGCTCTCGGTGTAGACTTTAATTTCTCAGTAGGCTAATAAAGTCCTTTGATTAAAAAAGAGGATTTTGCAAAGGGGGTGTACACATTCGTGCCACTAGCATATGTATTCAAGAGATAATATGTCATATGCTTCCAGATAAATTGTAACACTAGAAGAACTAAGAATTTTGACTGCCATGCATTAAACATTTCTAAAATAATTTTATCTGGTTTATGCTAGAAATAATCAATATTCATTATAATAATCCACTAAAAATGCCCATCACTTGAAAGTGTGAAATATTTGTGGCATATGTTTACAAAGTCAAAATCAATTTGTTTTACAGTGGTAATTCACTTCAGTTGAAGATTATGCCAGGTAAACTACCTGTTGAAGAGTGCAATTTGAATTGCAAATAAATGCTGCAACAGTACAACTTTTATAAATAGTTTTCTCTAAGAAGAGACATTGCTAGTACCCAATATGTCCTTTCCTCCACCTGTTGAAATTTACCAGACCTCTGCATTGTCAACACTATTTAAAAGAAAGGTATAAAAGGAATGAATAATATAGCTATGTCAAAACATACTTGTCATTTTTGAAGGGCCAGAAGTTTTCAAAAACTTTGAAAGAAAGGAGGAAGGATCCAAACACTGCTGCTAGTGTACCTAACAGTTAAACTGAGCATTAATTTGTGATTCTTTTGAAAAGTGAAAGGGTGTCACAATTTTAAGAAAAAATATTTATTGTGTACTTGTGACTAATGAAGCAAGAATACTGAATTCTGTGATAGTGCAAAGTAGAGAACATAGAAGTAAAGTGGTTTCCCCAAACTTTCCTAGTGTTGACTGGATGTTTTGAATGGCTTTGCAACTAGAATCATCCTACTAGTTTCCAATACATGATAATAATGAGATACAGAAAGCACTTTTTTTTCAAAGATGGACAATACAAATTCTCTATTAGCTCTCCTTAAGAAGGTAAAAAATAAGCGGAGTTGTCTGTCTCCTTCAGAGAAATTATGAACCCCAAGTACACACAGATCTATTTGACCTGCAATGAGCCTCATCAAACAAATTAACAATCCATCTGCCAGCTTTCTCTGACTCTTGTTTTCAGGGTTACTTTCATGGAGCACTTGTGTTTTCTGCAGGCAGAATTTTTTGCCCTTAGACAAAACAACCACGTAATGACTTGCATTTTCAGAGATCTTGGCATCCAGAATATTTGAGATGCTATAATGTGACAAAATGAAAGTACTAGAAATTTCTTAAGACACAAAACGGTGATACTTTTTGTCTAGAATATGTAGCAGTCCAGCTTTAGTAACAGAGAATTTTGAAAAATTCAACTGTTCTGTCATGCAATATTTTCTAATATGTTGTAAACGTCATTTAAATTTATATATAGGTTTTAATCTGATATTTGTTTTATCACAAACCACTCCTATATAACCCCTGAACCTGAACTTGCATGTTTGGTTATAGCCCTTAGTACCTGGAATCCTCCATGATTATTGTTAGAATGGTACCCTGCAGGGTTCTTATGAGAAAGTTAAGCACTTCAGTACAAGTTATACTCTCAGTCTTGACTTCCAGACATAACCGTTTTATTGAAACTAAGTAACTAACTATCTTTTTATCATTTTTTTTAAGTACTGCTTTGATTAGTCAGTTTTTATTTGGTGATTAAATACTGAAATGAGTTAATGGCTTTCACTTTGATAAATTATCTGTGAGTATATAGCTGCATCATTTAGTGTAGGCAAAGAGTGATGCTAAATAATACGAATACTTGAGTTGTGAAATCCAGTTTTTAGAAAATAATAGCTATTCTGCCAAAGAAAATATTGCAGAGAGAGAGCAAAAACTTAGAAGAAAAGACTTATTCTGAATGTGGAGGAATCACCTCTGAATACTGACATTCTTTCACGATTGTTCATAGTGTATTATGATCTGAAACTGAAAACTCTAATATTTCTTGCAAGGTCTCATCACAGGTGAGCTTAAAAAATTTATGCTAACATGACAGATAATTGAGTGCATGTGTGTCTGAAAATTTTGATAAAACTTGAACTGAACAAAAGCGGCATGTCCTGAATCCTCCAGTTGGCAGTGGCATGAGAGAATTACCAGTCAGGAGGCTGATCACGTATTGTTCTTCTGCATGCTGACTATTTAGATTGAGGAAGAAGTGATCTCTGAAAGAAGGTGAAGATCCTGGAGGAAAGAAAGATCTGGGTAGTGGAGGAAATTCCCATAGATCTTAGAGATGTGTGGAAAAAAATGCTGGGGGTTGGCCAGGTACTTTGGGCAATAACACATGAGGCTGGTGACTGTGAGCAGCAGCGTGGCAAGAACCACCATGACTTTCTTCCCAACCTTCCTGGACTAGCAGTGACCTCCCTGCAGGGAAAGAATGTCCAGACCTAGTAAACATAACAGTGGAAAGGAGGGAGGGAGGGAGAGAGGGTGCGTATAAGTGAGTAAAAGTGAAGTAAAAAGTAAAATCTTCTTGATTCTTAAATAAACCACAGGTTCTATATCCTCTGTGGGTCGCCACTTACTCTGTCCTCCCCCTTGACAAATCCTTAGAGTGTAGTTTATCTTACATAACTAGACATCTATCTTATAATTATTTTCAGTAGGTGAGACTTCTGTGCACAGATTTCCCTGTTTCTCTGTTGACTATTCAAAACAAGAAGTTCAGATATGTCTGATGGAAGACAGACCAGTTGCACCCTTGGTGATATTACTGCACATTCAAATACATGAAATTACTGAGTTTCTAGCATTGAAAATGCTCACAGGCTGAAAGACAAGGCATCTGGCCCTTGGTGAAATTTATCAATTTTCAGCTGGAAAGAAAATTAAGAACTTTTCCTATACTTAATGCGGAGAAGAGTTTTATGAAAAATCAATGCCTGTTAGAAATGTGAAACAAGACATTTATTGTAACATGAAATATGGTCAGATATATAATATCTGGACCAGGGGGTCCCAGTGGACAACAAATTGACCGTGATCCAGCAATGCGTATAGGATAACAGTTTACTCATTCAGAGCTTTCACTGAAGCTCAGGAACTAACTGCTTCATGAATAACTACTTTTTGTTTGTAAGAGGGGGAAAACTGTGCCTCTTGCATCTAGTCCAAAAATGCTCTTGAAATGAATAACATTTTTTGCATTTATTTTAGTGGATTAACATTATACAGTGCAGTGCAGATTTTAATTCAGTGTCTTGTTTTGTTCAGGAGGTATTTTTATAATGGTGCATCTAAATGAGAATTCAGACTTAGTTCAGGGTTTCAAAGAAGTAATGATTGACTCTCCCAGCTTTAACGTTTGTCCTGTCTTGTTTCATTCCAGTTAGTTATGCAGGTTAGCTAGCATTAAAATTTCTCATTATTAGAACATTCTTGGAAAACTCAAAGAGAAAAAAAAGCTAACACGATGACAAGAAATGGTGCTATTGACTCAGTAAACAGGACTCGAATCTCAAGGTGAGTACTAACTCAGCAATCAGATTTTTGAAAGGAATTTATACATAATATGAAATTTCTTTGGGAATTTTTGCCCTTTATTGCAACGAAACAAGACTGTAATCATTGATAAAGAAGGATGAATTAAGGGCTTGGTATTAATTATATATAAGATATTTCAGAGGACTACTCTTTAAATACAGAATAAGTGACAGTAAATTACACAGTTTACACACTTACACAGAGGAAAGTATTGCTTTCCTCTAACTGCTATAGTAAACCAACTTGACCAATTGTGCTCAGAGTCTAGAAGAAGGCCCCTATGATTTTATCACAGAGCCAGTTCTGTTCTGAAGGAACCAGGACACCAACTCAATTAGGATCCAAGGTAAGTTGCCTACCTTTCTCTGAGAAGAACATGGTCCCTATTGCCTTGCGGTCCCTATTGCCTTGCTTATGGTGACACTGTACACTATGAAAGCCCTATACCCTACCTCAAGTAAGGTGCAATTCAGTATAATTTGATATTATTTAATGCCACATTTCAATAAAGACATACATTATATGCATAGTATACCTCCTTCTAACACTTATATTCTTGACTATTTTGGCCGGGGTTTAACATCTTGTGTTTAGAGATGGAAAAACATTTTCTCCTTTATAATGTGGCCTATTTTGTGGATCAGTCACAAATACAAATATTCTGTGTGTTCTTATTTCATCTATGGATGAAAGGGCATCATAAACCATAGAAAAGGCAGTTAGAGATTTTATTTAGCATTTGTTTTATTTTTAAGCTGAAAACTATGTACAACTACATGTAACTTAATTGAAAATTACACATGCTAAATATTAACATTGACATAATAATAGTTCCATTTACTGAATGTGCCTGGCCAGCTCCATGTTAATGTGACTGCAGTGTAATAACAAAATGTATTTGGTGCATCTGTAAAATTTAGATGATATATCTAAAATTTGGAATAGTACAAAGATTTTTCCTAAATTAGTCAAAGGTGTTTGATTTCTCATTTTTAAATAACTAGGTCTGTCATGCATCAGTTGCATTGGCTTGCAGAACCTTTGCAATATATCACAAATACCTTTGACACATGTTTGTATTAACATAATTATAAAAAGGAATTCCTTTCTAAAGCTGGTAACATCAATATGCCATACTTCCTGTATTTCAGTATGATCCATACAACTTTTCTGCATGTCAGGGGTCACAGAATCACAGAATCACAGAGTGGTAGGGGTTGGAAGGGACCTCTGGAGATCATCTAGTCCAACCCCCCTGCTAAAACAAGTTTGCCTAGAGCAGGTTGCACATGAACGTGTCCAGGCGGGTTTTGAATATCTCCAGAGAAGGAGACTCCACAACCTTTCTGGGCAGCCTGTGCCAGTGCTCTGTCACCCTCACAGTAAAGAAGTTCCTCCTCATGTTCAGGTCCTGCAGGGCTGTCAGTGGACGTTGAAAGAATCCTCTTTTTCCTGAACTCTAGTATTCTAATCAGTTGCTGCATGTTCTCTAGAGGCCAAATATGGCCCTTTTGATACAGTGGAATTCTATCAGAGGAATATATTACAATGCTACATCCTTTTCAAATTATTTGTAGTTGATGATTATCCTATAGCCCCAGACATTCAATCTGATCAGACACACTAATAGAGTTTTAGTGTATAAGTGAGATAAGATTCTAAAAGCTCAATGGACTATAAATAAGTACAGTAATAGTGACAGTTGCTAATATTAGCAGTAATCTAAGGCTATTCAAATGTACTTATTTACTTAATACGTACAAACCATACTGTCTTTGATTACCACTTTCTTATTGAAGGTACTATAACTTATTTTTTCCCCTTATTTCCTAAATAGAAGCAGTCTCATTATTCTCCAATTTCCATCAATAAACATGAAAAAAAACCCAAAAGATGGTTTGCTTATGAAAAAACCCATATGTTCATATGTGTTGCTTTGCCCCAGGAAAAATGTTAACAGCCTCTGTTAAGTATCGCTGCCAGAAATTGACTAGAACAGGTATCCAGTATGCAAGGGTCATAATCTCTCTCTCTGTAGCATTTCAGTTTTAGGCCAGCATATGTCTATTTATTTAGATGAGAACTCTATTAAGTTATGTAAATTAATGTAGATTGATGGCAGATCTAACAAAAGTGTTTTTGTCAAAAAGAGGGGCAAACAGGGTCATGTGATTACAGCTTCAGAATCTTCAGCTACAGTTTATTGCAAAGTGTTTTCTGCTGGGGCAGCTTTGGCCCCAGACCTTTCAGACTGCAAGCATTTTCCTGAAAAAGACCGATTACGGGTTGACACCCTTTCAGTGGAGAGTACAGCACACAGGAGCTCATACAGAGAGGCCATATGGACAGCTGAGTAGGTAGCTAGCATGTTAAGTACAGGAGGAGCTAGGTAGTCTTTCAGGATGAGATCCAGGGTTAATCTTCCACAGAGGCAACATTTACCTTCTTTGCTGTCCTATAACTCATGAAAAATCATACCCTTGTGGAAATTGATTGTTTGAAATAGTCATCTCTCTTTCCCATAATTCAAATGTGGGTTGAATATTAATAAGGCAATCGAGTCTATATAAATTGTTTGAATTAAATAATTTCCATAGAGCTTGTAGATCTCTAATAAATAGTTCAGTGTAATACAAGTCCCCCAAAATTTCAAATTAATAAAATACATCTTTACAAGAGATAAAAAATACTGATCAGCTCAGAATGAGCATCACATATTGTAAGACTGATCAAAGAGACAGCAGCAAGTATAATGTCTGCTCATTAAAAGATTATACTCTTCCATGCAAAGATATTTTAATTAGAAATTTTATGGTTTTGCTCAGTAAAATATCTCTGTATAACTTGAAAATTTACAAAATAAAGTAGAAGTGTGATTAGGAAGCAAAATTGTGTAAAAATTCCATGAAAATAACTTAAAAGACAAGCATTAGGTTTTGGTCTTCCTCAAAGAAAATAAGCAGGATCAATGTCAGAAGCTAGTTAAGATATAATAGAATTAACTGTGACGAGCAGAAGGGAAAAAATAGGAACACAAAGTGAAATGTACATCAGCTAACTTTAGACATTTGTGTTGTAGTATCTACATTTGCATTACTCATTTTACCTCCTTTTACATTCAATTAAAAAAAAGGATACCCCAGGATGCCACTAATCTCGACTAAACACACCTGTTTAATGATTCAGTCATTGAAGTTGGCTAGATATCTCCAGCAACATAAGATATAATTCACTTGAGTAAGTTAACAATCTTGCTCTATTGGCTATGTAGAAAACCAATTGGAAATGCTTAACATCTATACTCCACATGACTGGAGAGTCAGTCTACTTATATGAGGCATCCAGCTATCTTGACTGATGAAGCAGGCAGCCAAAATGAAGTGACAGGTACTTATGTAACCTGAGATTAGCTTTGCATAGCCTTATTCTGAAGTCTGGTACTAAACAGAGCAAGTCGATTTTCAAAAAGGTGGTGGTAGAAATATGTCATACCTTTGCAGTTAGATATAGGTTTCTATGTATAGGAGTAAGTGCTAACCGAAGTTACTCTATCACTCCCCTCCTCAGCTGGACAGAGGAGAGGAAATATAACAAAAGGCTCATGGGCCAAGATAAGGACAGGGAGAGATGACTTAGCAATTGCTGTCACGGGTAAAACAGACTCAACTTGGGTAAATTAGTTTCATTTAGTACCAATCAAATCAGAGCAGGGTAATGAGAAATAAAACCAAATCTTAAAAACACCTTCCTCCCATCTCTACCTTCTTCCTGTGTTTAACTTCACTCCCTATTTTCACTACCTCCTCTGCAACAGCAGTGAAGTGAGACAGGGAATGGGGGTTACAGTCAGTTCATCACACATTCTCTCTGCTGCTCCTTCCTCCTCAGGGGGAGGACTCCTCACATTCTTCCCTTGCTCCAGTGTGGGTCCCTTCCATAGGGTCACAANTCTCTACCTTCTTCCTGTGCTTAACTTCACTCCCTATTTTCACTACCTCCTCTGCAACAGCAGTGAAGTGAGACAGGGAATGGGGGTTACAGTCAGTTCATCACACATTCTCTCTGCTGCTCCTTCCTCCTCAGGGGGAGGACTCCTCACATTCTTCCCTTGCTCCAGTGTGGGTCCCTTCCATAGGGTCACAAGTCCTGCTCCAGCTTGGGCTCCTCTCTCCATGGGTTGACAGGTCCTGCCATGAACCTGCTCCAGTGCAGACTTCATGTGCGATCACAGCCGCCTTCTGGCATGTCCACCATGGTCTTCACCACAGGCTGCAGGGGAATTTCTACTCCAGCACCTGGAGCACCTCCTCCCCCTCCTTGTTCACTGACCTTCGTGTCTGCAGAGTTGTTTCTCTCTCATATTCTCACTCCTTAATTCTCCAGCTGCAGTTGTGCAATTTCCGCCCCTCCCTCCCTTCTCAAATATGTTATCGCAGAGCGCTACCACCATCACTGATGGGCTCAGCCTTGGCCAGTGGCGGGTGTATCTTGGAATCAACTGGCATTAGCTATATCAGACATAGGGGAAGCTTCTAGCAGCTTCTCACAGAAGCCACACCACTACCAAAACCTTGCCACACAAAATTAATACAAGGGGCATGATTCGATTCCACAAAAAAATGGCTCACAGCTAAGAGAATCTGAGAGGAGATGCCCTACTGTATCTTCTGGTGCTGCAGCTGCCAGTAGGTGTAGTATAGTTAGTCTAAAACACTACTAGACATCTTTATTTGGGCAGTTCTACTCTCCATGTGAGTAAGTCCACACAGGTAATAAAAATGAAGGTTTTTGTTGCCTAGTATAGGCATCACGTGTCATTTTAGCACTGCTGAGCATCCTATTTAGCCTATAGATGCTGATATGAACAAATGAAGTTTTTCTGTAGGTTCCTTATGATATCTACCAGCACCAGATGAATGTGTTGCAGGACATCAGATACCCATGTTTGTCAACAGAATTCCAGTACAGATGTTTAAGTTCCTATTGGCAAGACTGTAAACGTAGAGGTCAGTACATTAGTTCATACATAGTTTTCTAGGTTCAATACCCAATAGGTCCAATACCCAATGTTCTTGGGTATCCTACCTCGCCTCTATCTACCCCACTAGAAGGGTATTGGTCTTTTGAAGCTGTATCTCATATCTACCAGAAGCTTGTCTGACTGGCTTGGGTGTCCTGAGGATGACTGAAGTGCTCTGAGTCAGTACCCAGAGCAGCTGAGTGTGAGCAGCTGCATCAAGCTCTGAGGAGCTGTGTTAATGATAAGGAAAGTTTGGATCCCCAGTTAGAGGTGTCTGTTACCTGGCACAGAATCCTACCTGAATGCTGTGACTCAGCTGCCCAGGCGCAGGCATCTAGTGCCACCTGAGAGGACCGCAAATGCCTGAGGCATCTGTCTGGAGCTAACAGATACAGCAGAGTACTTATAAGAGATTCATAACCTATTAGAGTGGCAGCTGGAAGCTGGACAGGATTTCCAAGGAAACCTCAAACAGAAAAAATTGCTATATGTAAGCAACAACACTAAGCCTGAAAACTCTACTATATATATAATTTTCCATATTTCTATCACTCTTTATTTTCTAGTATCATATTTAAAGCTGCTAAAATAACTAAAATTAATTATAAAGCAAAATATTGCTGAGTTTGGACAATAACGGAAAGATCTGTTGCATTGGGAGTGGGAGATAGAGGCAGATCCCTTTAGACCACTTCTGTGAATGGATCTATGATAGAAGAAATCATATGCCTAACATTCACAATTTTCTTTAAACTGAAGAAAAGTATGGTCAGATCTTAGTTTCAGAGAAGACATTTAGGATTTTGCCATTGACCTCAGAAGGGCCAGGAATTAGCCTGGGAAAATGAAAATATTGATATATATTTTGCTTTTGTCTCATTGATAAAGCTCTTCCGTACTTTATTAAAAACTGTATTAAAAAAGAGAAAAAAGAAAAAATGAGAATAACTAAAAGTGGTACTTAAGTATTTTGAGCTCAAAATCTGTGGTTTATATGAAACAGTGCTTTAAATATTTTTAGTTGTATTGTTGAAATGAACTGAATAAACAATGAAATAAAAATGAGTCAAGAAACAACCTTTTTAAAAAATGTACTGCTGTAGTCTCCCTGTTTGGTGTCTGTCAAGGGAATCCTCAAGAGATAAATGATTCTGAATACTAAATATTAAAAGTGTCACGCTACTGCTGCTGCTATGCTCACAGGCTTGTGCATGAATATGAGTATTTCCTTGCAATGAATGGGCACACATACTAGAAAAAGTAGGGAGAGGATGTTCTTGCCTTGACATGAATGGCTATCTTTAAGCTAGTACATGACTCATTGGTGGTTCAAGACCTTGCACAGCTTTTACAATGCAAAGAATCATTAAATTTCTTTTTGGATATGTTTTTATTTTTGTGCCATACATAATTGACAAGGTTCAAAGGTAAAGGCTTTTACTCCCAAAATCCGCAGAGGTTTTATGTTCTTGATTTGGCATAATCTGATGCAAGGTGAAGGGTGAGAGAAGGGACAAAATGGGGAATACGGAACCATGGAATTTTTTATAATGAAAAAGATGTATTATAAATATGATGCATGCTATTTGTATGTACATACTTTTTATATCTTATGTTGCTTCTAGCTCTATATTCATTTAGTGGCTGCATAGATGGTGACTAGATTGAGGTTTGAAGAGCAGGAGAAACTAAACAAACAGCAGTCAGTTGTCAGCAGAGATTGGAAGGAGAAGAGCAAATTTTCATTTTGGGTCTGAACAGGAAAAGCTGGAACTGGGCTAGGTGGGGAAAGAGGGAAGGGATGCATGACAGTTTGCATATTCACTGTACACTGTTTGCAAGACATTTACAGGAGTGGAGGTGAGGAAGAGGAGATTGACTGTGCTCAGTTCAGTTGCCTACAGAGGCCACTGTTACTGGAGAGTCTGCAGAGGCCAGGAGCCTGGCTGCCACCAGCTGCTACAGAACGACGTGGGTGTCCCGCAGGTTTGTGACACAGAGAGGTTAGGCCCATATGGATTTCCATATACCTCTGGGTGTCTCAAATGACAGGTGGTTACTGTGCTCAGGCAACTTTGACAGAGAAAAAGACAGGGTGACTTTTTTTAAATACGTGAAAGTAGCTGCATTGTAGGCATCCACATCTGTGCCAGGTACTTTAAATACTCTTTATAATTGATGGAGATATAAAACACTTCTAGATGCGAAGAACCTTTTCTAGCAATGGAGCTCTGAAAGAGGTCAGATGAATAGGTCTTACACGTGACTATTTCTCTCCATTGTCTGTAAAACAAACATAGGCTGAGAGATAGGCATCAACTTATGAAGTCAGGGTTCTTCTGAAGCATCAGGTTCAGGACGGAGTATCAGGCACTGCTAGGGCTGCGAGCAGGGGATTGACATATCAGTTTAAGGGTCTAAAGAGAGACAATTGATACGATGAATTAATTTTAACATCAGAGCTGGAAAGGATGGACTTAGAGGAGGTAATTAAGAAGAAAGTGTTGATAACAAAACCAGATGTCCTGGTTTGGGCCAGGACAGAACCGATTTTCTTTTAGTAACTTTGCTTTTTAGTTAAGTCTCTTCTGAGAAGCTGCACTCTCTGAAATTAGCTGCATGTTTTTCCAGACAGTAGCTGCTTCTAGCAGTGATAAGGCTTGGTGTTTATAGTTAGTGCTGGAACATCAGAAGCAATGGTATGCAGAAAGGCCCTTGCTTATAGTTATCCCTATGGAGACCAAGGTCGATGCTTGCTTCTGCTAACTTTCTTGTGCGCCGGAACTGAAAGAGCAGAGAAGTCGTCACCCCTGCGACCCTGCGGTGGGGAGGAGCGGGTCGGACAGGTGACCCAAAACTGACCAAAGGGAGTATTCCATCCCATACGCGTCATACTCGGTATAAAGCAGAGGGATCACGAGGGTCTCGCTCTCTTCTTCTATGGCCGGCATCCGAGGAGGACTCTGTCTGATTCTTCTGCCTTCGATCCCGATCCGTGCATTCCTGAATCCAGCTCCTGCCTGCTGCTGCTGAGTACAGTCCGGGACTTTCCTGGGGCGTGCCCCGCAGCGTCCGGGTGACGTATTCGTCATCAGTGGGGGGGAGCTCGATATCGGTTTTGTACATATTTGTATATTTGTATATATTTCATTATTATTATTATTCATTATTATTGTAGTTAGATTAAAGCTGTTTTAACTTTTCTAACCCGTAAGTCTCTTTCCCTTTTCTCTTTCCCCCCCCACTTCGGGGGGAGGGAGGGGGTTAACAAAGAGCGTCTGTCGTTCGCTTAACAGCCAGCCCAGCTTTAAACCGTGACACCAGAGGTAGGCATCTCAAGCCCATGAGTTAAGAACTTTTGCCACTGACAAAGAAAGCTTTGTTCTTGAACTGAGAATAAAAGAGTTTTCATCCTGTCTCTGCCACTAGTTTAGTGCTTGGCCATGTCTGTTTTAGGTATTGGTGCCTTAGTTTTCTCAGATCAGAGCAGGAAATTATTACACCTTAAATAATTTTACAACATATTAATGGGAAATATTACAGAAAAGTTTCTAACTCCACATACTGCTTTTTGTTGCATATTTGTCAATTAATTTATGGAAGAGGTCAATCTGAACAGTACATATAAAATTACAGAAAATGACTTTTTGAATTACTAAGAGGAGTAACAAGTAATAATAATTTTTTAAAAATTTAAAATAACTGACTAAGCCTGTTTTAAAACGATTTAAAATCCAGTTTGAGGAAATAATCACACGTACACAGCCTGCTGTTTTGGTTTTTTAATCCAGTAGGTGTAAAATTGAAATCCTTATATTACTACGGGAGAACTATTTTAGGTAATTAGGGCAAAGCCTGTGTAAGATGTGCTAGGCATAAAACATCCAGGATAAAGAATTAAACTGTGATCAAAACAGGATGTTATAAACTTTGCAGAGTACAAGATGATTTTAAGTGGTGAACTACATTAGTTTTGAGCAGCTTTACATTATGATTTGTATGATTTTTTCTAGCACTAATACACCAACATTTGTAGCCTCTAGTTCTTACTTTTTCGACTTCCCTGTTCCTTATCCATCTCTATGAACACCATCAGCAATAATGCTCTGTACTATCTGTGGAGGAACCTTTAAATCTTTGTTTGTTCTTCAGATCCAACTAGAATCTAAATTTTGCTGTGGGTTATTGACAAGATTTTGAGCTGGTATCTTCATTGTATACATCTAAACTTTGCGAGGGTTGAATCCCATTCTTAAGCAGCTTTTCCTTGTACTTGGGGACTGGATTCAGCTCCCAATTGTAGACTGTAGACGTTGATTGTAGATAACTAAATTTAGTTGTCTCAGTGCACAATTCTACACCTATCTAGGTATTTATGTTAACATTTCAGTCAATGAAGATCTACCAATAACTAGTGAAGAGAGTTTAGAGAGCAATTAAATTCACTGGAGAATAGTTACTTTTGTTCATCTGAGGTTTACTAGTCTCCATTAATTAAAACCCGCCCAAATGACTACATTTTGGTATCTAAATATAGCTATACAGGATCTTCCTCTGCAGTACTCAGAAGCAGCTGCTTCTTTCATCTGTCTATGTGGAAAAGTATGAGATATTTTCTGCTGGAAAAAATGTATGTGAACAGTGGATGCCTAAATTAGGCAGATTTCACTCCACTCCACTCCTGCTGCAGTACTGTGGGATAGCTGTCCACAATGCACTTATTTACACAAAAACATATAGTGGGAGTACTAGAAATGGATGAAAAGTGCTATTCTCATGGCAAAAACTAACTATTGCGCATATTGCAGGTAATTACATTTAATAGATCTAAAGTGACAGTTATCATCTAGTTAGAAGTTGGCAGAAAAAGAAAAATTGTTTTCCAACAACAGAGAAGACTGTGGAAGGTTACCCTGGTCTAGAATTGCTGATTCTTTACTTTTGAGATCCTGGATCCCATTAAGACTGCATGCAGCCAGCACATTGTGAAAAGTAGAACTTCAGTAACTCACTCCAAAGTCAAAGTTCAAGAGGAAAAGAGTACAAGTACCATCTGCAGTTAAATTAAGTTGCTGGATTGATTCTGAGTCTTTTGAACAATCTTGATGGAGTATTCTGAGAACATATTCAGAGAGATGAGCAGTCATAAGGGCATAGGAATCAAAGATACAATTTAGGGAGAACCAGAACAGAAAAGATATAAAAGAGTTTAATGACAATATAAAGGTCAGTACAAAGGACAGAGGACAATGGTTGCCTAGCAGTAGAAAGGAATATGCAAACTTCTCTGATAACATTGGAGCAGACATTCAGGCGCAGCTTCTGTTGTAAGGTATTTTGTTCAGGTAGTCAATGATAGGTGTGTGTATCTGAGACACAGATCTCTGAGTACCTGACCTTCACTACTAGGAAAATTTCAAAGTGGCAAAAGTTTCAGTTTGCTAATGTAAGAATTCTCAGTACTGATATTGAACAGATTTTCTTCAATTTTCATAAAAGTATTTACAGTTTGGCATCAGAAATATTTTTTAATAGGGCTTTTGAAAGAATTCTGTTCTTCCAAATCTTACTTTAAAACACTGATAGAGTAGTTATATCATGTACTACAACTTTCTGGTTCTCGTGCATGTTTTTTTTCATAAACTGCATGAAATATTCAAACTGAAACTTGTCCAGTCATGTTTAAGACTGAGAATTCTTACTGTTAGCTTAAATTCTAGGTACTGACAATCACTTTCACAGACAGTTAATTTGTAGAACATTTTATAAGAGATCAACAAAATTATGTGTAATATACAAAACAATTTCAGCACTTGCATCTTAAATTCAGAGATCAATAATTTTGTGATAAACATTTTAATACATTATTTCTTTATGTCTTATCAAAAATAGTAATTAATTCCATATAAATTTCCATTGATTTCTCTGAACTCGGAGGAGAAGTGAGGTACTTCTTGTCATGACATTGCTGTGAGATATTGCAGCTCATGAACAGATCAAACTTCTTTTATAATCTATCTCTATTTTACAGATTATTAAGTCTCTACTGATTATTTAAGTAGAGATAAATTAGTAATGTTAGTAAATGAATAACATAGAAAGATTTATATGAACACAAATGGATTCAGGCTTTAAAGGGTATGCTTAGTTAACTGAAAAGTAGAAAATTTAAGGTTGAAAATGAAAAAATACCATTGCAAAAAGAAATTTGAACTTACTGCCAAGACTCTCAAAACAGTCTGATGAAGAACAGTAGATTTCAATCTTCCAGGTTTTTTTCTTTCAGAGGCAACTTGAACAGAACCTATATAACTTTTTTTATTTTATTTTATTTATGCTGATCTTTCTACAGGTATGTTCAGAGAGTGTAAGAGCAAGCCTTTCTTTCAGGAATGCAGGAAGGTTTTTCTTTGAAGTACTATTGTCAAAGCATTGCAATAGTTCACTCTTACGGAAAGTTTAAAGCAAACCACAAAATTCTGTTCTGCTTGCAACAATATTCCAAAATATAAATCGTGATAATAATATATGAAAAACATATATGTGCACATACAGAGGGTAACATCTCAAATTGAACTGTAGCTGACTACATAGAAAAGGAACTTTATGTAATAAGGATTATTATATCACCAAGGCCAAGAGCTTGGCAAGATTCAGAAAATCATTTGTCACTGATGAAAACATCTATAGGATTAAAAATAAAACCTAGTAATTTATAGAGAATGCAAATTTGTATGCCTCAGGTCTCTTATAAGAGGGTTAAGAAGAGACACTGCCAGGAACAAGTAAGTGAAGAATTCTCCACGTCATTGCTCAAACATTTGCATAAAGAAATAATGGGGACTGGAGATGCCCATACTAGAAAGGATACTGAACAAGTGAAAATTTAAATCTTCTGCTGTGTTTTTCTGCTGTGTTCCTGGTTACAGTTTCACACTCAAGCCTCATCTCATCAACGGTAAGTAAATCCCTGTAGAAGACTTGCAGACCTGTTAATAGTCTAGAAGTGCTGTATTCTCTTGAGACTTGAGTATACCATAAGAAGAAAAGAATATAAATGACACATTGTATGTGAGTACTTCCATTTGTTTGATATTGGAGAGCAAAATCTTTCTTTCTGAGAGACGCTCAGTCAACCCCTGCCTGATAGCAAGGCTACAATGTGAACAGATAAAATAGAGTTTGAAGGATAGTGTCATATTAGTAGCTTTGTTTCATGCAATCACAAACAGAGCTACACAGAATTAGAAAGAAGAATGAAAAAAACCCCCGAAATACCCCCACCCCAGCAGATTGAACATCTAAAGTCTGTCTTTAAAGACTGTTACAAACTAAAATGAGAACTGGAATGTTAACTTCATACAATGAGACAATGAATTTTGGAGTTTGAATCCAATGCCTTATTGGCCTCCAGCATAAATCACACACATTGTTCGTTTATTTATAACAACTGTTGTGTGCATTAATGTAAATAATTATTTTTGAAAAGAGAGGGAGTGAATACAGTGACCACAACGGACATAGCTTTTCCACACTTCTTCTTTAATAAGAACACAGGTCTGAGGGACCTTCAGGCTCATATATCAGTGACTGTTGACAAGACACGACACAGTATTAGTCCATAAACTGCTTTTCAAACACTGTGACATCAAGAGAAACTAATTTTTAATGCATGAATGTAAATAAAAGTGACAATAAGGATATAAGTATTTCACAGTCTGTTGAAGAAGGAAAAACTCAAAATTCCAAAGTCTTCTGAAAAGATTGAAATATGAAAGAATTAAGAATCATAGACATTGTCTAAAGCAAAGACCAATACAATGATAGCGGAAGGTCAATAAAAGCAGCAGGACCTGAGTTTTGAGATTTACAACAGGAATCTTTGTTTCAGCTAGCTTTTCTACTCTAATGAACAGAATTCTTTTACACTTGGACTTACCTTGTCCAGTGCTACACTGTAATGGTTTGAGCCCAGCCGGCAATAAAGAACACACACCAGAATGAGGAGAAAATGTAATGAAACCTGGTGGGTCAAGACAAGGACAGGGAGGGTTCACTCATCGGTTACGGTCATGGGCAAAACAGACAACTTGGGGAAAAAGTTCAGTTTAATTAGTTATCAATCAAAGAAGAGTAGCATAAGAAGACACGAAAAGCTAGATCCTAAACCACAAATAAATACTCTTCCCCCTCCCCCACGCCTCTCTCCTCCCCAGGCTTGAGTCCCCTTGCTTCTGATGCCTCTCCCTCCTCCCCCCTCAGTGGCGCAGGGGAACAGGGAACAGGGGGTGCAGTCAGTTCACCAGAGATTGTCTGTACTGCTCCTTCCTCCTCAGGCAGGGAGGTCTCCTCACATCCTTCCCCTGCTCCAGCGTGGGGTGCCCCCCACAGCAGACAGTCCCTCACGAATCCCTCCAACATGAGTCCTTCCTGTGCGGTATCTNAATCAAAGCAGAGTAGCATAAGAAGACACGAAAAGCTAGATCCTAAACCACAAATAAATACTCTTCCCCCTCCCCCACGCCTCTCTCCTCCCCAGGCTTGAGTCCCCTTGCTTCTGATGCCTCTCCCTCCTCCCCCCTCAGTGGCGCAGGGGAACAGGGAACAGGGGGTGCAGTCAGTTCACCAGAGATTGTCTGTACTGCTCCTTCCTCCTCAGGCAGGGAGGTCTCCTCACATCCTTCCCCTGCTCCAGCGTGGGGTGCCCCCCACAGCAGACAGTCCCTCACGAATCCCTCCAACATGAGTCCTTCCTGTGCGGTATCTCAGGATGCACTGACCCCACACGGGCTTTCCGTAGAGTCACCGTCCTCTTTGGGAACAGGCACCTCCCCTGGCATGGAGTCTTCCACAGGTTGCAGATCCCTCTGCTCCTCCATGGCTCTTCATGGGCTGCAGGTCCATCTCTGTCTTGCCGTGGTCCTTCATGGGCTGCTCCACCGTGATCCTCTGTGGGCTGCAGGGGCACAGCCTGCCCTCTCACCCCAGGCTGCAGGGGAATATCCAGTCCTGCTGCTTCCTCCCCCTCCTTCCTTACTGACTCCCGGTATCTGCATAGGTGTTTCGCTCACACCCCCCTCCTCCCTCTGCTGCAGGTCTCCATGACTGCTCCTTTGTCCCCTTCTTAAATACATTATCGCAGAGGAGCAGCTATTGTCTCTAAATGGCCTGGCCTTAACCTGATTTGGGGCCGCCTTGGAGCTGTGGGAGCTTCAAGCATCTTCTTACAGGGGCCACCTGCCTGTGTAGCCCCTTGCCTACTACCAAAGCCCTGCCACGCAAACCCAACACATATACTTTTGAAGACTATAAGTTCCAATTCTTATGCTGGCTCAATGCTTGATTTCTATCAGGAAAATAAGGTTCTGACTTTAGTGTGTGAAAAGTGAGACCTGGAGACGTGATGAGTCAAGATATTGGAACGTGAGATACAGGACATACCAACTTTCCGGTATCTGGCTCTTCAAGGGAGTTGCTATTGACTGCAGGTCTTTGTCTTTGAATGGCTATTATTTCCTTCATTTATGTCAAATGAAGTTATGGTGCTGTTTCAGTGTCAGATTCCTCTTTACAGAGGAAAAAAACTCACAAATTTAATTTTGGCAGCTCTCTCAGAGGGGGCAAAGATTCATTAAGCATACTTCTCTGTTCTGTAAATGTGCTTCCTTTAGGCGGTGATAAGACATAAGAACAATGCAGAAATTGCAATGCCATTGCTATTGTTTTGTCTTTGAGATCTAGTGTAGATACAGACTCAGTGGAGGTTTAACTTGTACCTGAGGGCAGATAGAAGCCCGTTGAGAAGATGCTCATTTTACTTGGCCATCAGTTCAACAATTGCTATGAAATTATGATTCATTCAGTTCCTCCCTATTTTGAGAGAGATATTCTGGAAATATTAGTGCTTGTTAGGGCTTTGGTATGCTGAAGTGCTCAATGCGTTTAATGAAGTTCCAAGTGCAGACTGATTTAAAGGCAAATTCTGAAGCTATTTCAAATTCTATAAGGCATAGAAGTGCTCAGAAATACTATACATCCTGCCACACAGGTAATATTTACTAGCTGGTAGAAAACAAAAGGAATAGAAATACCTAATGTTGCTAATTAAATCTAAAGGTAAATGACAGTTATTCCTAACTTAATCTTAAACTGTAGTCCAATAGTGCTTCTCAGGTCAATAGATATGCTTTCCAGTCTGTTGTTTTGCTAACCCAACCTTTTTTTTTGTCCTGTTCTGTTCTCTAAGCGTTTTTTTGAAAGCCCCTGTATGGATGGTGTTCCAACTGCAATAACAATTAAACTTGGGGGTCTCCAGGGTCAAAGTTGTGTAAAATTGCATCTTATAAATGTGAACAATGACATACTAGTCTTGGATCCAATTTCCACTTAGAGATCATATTCTAAGGTAATACTTTGTGTCTATGATACTGTATTTCTTAGGTGCCAGAGCCTGGACTAACCATTGAATCACTGAATGGCTGAGGTAGGAAGGCTGGATGATCTGTGGAGATCATCTAGTCCAACCTAGTCTAGCTCTAGTGAGAGCAGGGTCAGCCAGAGCAGGTTGTTCAGGGCCATTTCCAGTTGGGTTTTAAATACTTTCAGGAATGGAAATAACCTCCATAAGCTCTGGACAATCTGCTGTAATGTTTGATTGATCCTGTAGTAAAAGCTTTTTTCTTATGTTTAAGCCAAATTTTCTGTATTTCAGTATGTACACATTGCCTCTTTTCCTGTCGTTGTATTACTGTGCAGAGTCTGCACTGGTCTTCTTTGTTCCCTGCCATTGGTTATTTGTACACATTGATGAGATCCCCTCTGATCTTCTCTTCTCCAGGCTGAACAACCCCAGCTCTCTCAGACGCTCCTCCTAAGTCAGATGTTCCAGTCCCATAAAAATCTTTGTGGCCCTTTGCTGGACCTGTGTCAGCATGTCCATATCTCTCTTATACTAGGGAGCCTAGAACTGGACACAGTATTGCACATGTATCTCATGGAAGGATCATCTCCCTCAGTCTGCTGGTGATACTCTTCCTAATGTTGCTCAGGATGCCATTGCCCTTCTTTGCTGCAAGGGCCCAATGCTCAGTCATGGTCAGCCTGGTATCCTCCAGTATGCCCAGATCCTTTTCTGCAAAGCAGCTGTTCAACATTTTGCCCTCCAGCATGTACTGGTGGAAGGGATTATTCTTCTCCAGGGAAAGGATCTATTTTCCTTTGCTGAACTTCACGAGATTTCTCTCAATCCAATTCTCCAGCTGGCCCAGGTCCCCCTGAATGGCAGCACAGCTATCTGGTGTATCTGCCACTCCTCCCAGTTTTGTGTTGTTGGCAATCTTACAAAAGGTGCACTCTGTCTCATCATACACATAATTAATGAAGATGTTAAACAGTATGACCCCAGTGTTTACCCCTGAGGTACTCCACTAGTGACTGGCTTCCAGGTGGACTTCATGACTCTGATCATGACCCTATAATCCCAGCAGTTCCAACAGTTTTCAAACCACCTCACTTTCCTTGTATCTAGCCCATACTTCATAAGCTTGTCTATGAAGAGATTATGGGAGAGGGTCAAAAGCCCTAATAAAGTCAAGATAAACAACAACCAGTGCTCTTCACTCATTCATCACATCATTCATTTGGTCTTTAGAAGGCCATCAGATTGATCAGACATGATTTCGACTTTGTGAATCCATGCTGACTATTCCCAATCAATAATGATGTTACTTTCAGGATACATCAGGCCTTAGCATGGGCTGTGTATTAGCCAAAATCTGAGCAAGAGTTGAGTGAACAGTCACAGGAGACATTGCTGACCACCAGGGGATCATGGCTTTTGCCATCTAGAATATCTCACGTGCTGTTATGCTTCCCTGTTCTGTAAGGGGTGTCACCTTATACTGGCGACAAAGTGTACCAGGTGTCAGGAGCGCGGGGTACCGGTCACATGGCTGCAGCCAAACCTACCTTCAGCCTTCAGATTCCTGAGAAGTCCTTCCTTATTTGTGTGAGATCCAGCAGACTGTACCTCTCCTTATTTATNGAGCGCGGGGTACCGGTCACGTGGCTGCAGCCAAACCTACCTTCAGCCTTCAGATTCCTGAGAAGTCCTTCCTTATTTGTGTGAGATCCAGCAGACTGTACCTCTCCTTATTTATCTGTGCTAGGAACAATGCTATCCAGAAACCTTCTGGACTGCTTGTGCTCCCCTGTTCTGTTGACCTATATTCTTGGTATTTCCTCAAGTCTCTGCTTACTCAGTTGTATATCAGAAATTCTCTGACTTTCTTTCATCTCTCTGTGATTCACAAAATCACAGAATGGCAGGTGTTGGAAGGGACCTCTGGAAATTGTCTAGTCCAACTCCCCCGCTAAAGCAGGTTAGCCTAGAGCAAGTTAGCCTAGAGCAGGTTGCACATGAACACTTCCAGGGGGGTTTTGAAAATCTCCAGAGAAGGAAACTCCACAACCTCCCTGGGCAGCCTGTTCCAGTGCTCTGTTACCCTCACAGTAAAGAAGTTCTTCCTCATGTTCAGATGGAACTGCCTGTGTTCCAGTTTATGCC
>VZSC01009449.1:42285-63680 GCA_013398225.1 Steatornis caripensis
GCAAGATTCATCTGGCAGAGTTGTTACTGAGTAACTTTCAAGGAAGATGTATATTTGTATATAAAAATTTACTAAACCCAACAGTCAGACAATCCAAGATGTGTAAATAATGAATCTTTGTGTGTTGAATATGAAAAACTTTGAGAAAACAATCATCTAAAGACTTACAGTTTTTGAAATGAAATGATACAATGATTCTTGTGGTTATCAGAAAAGAATACATCATAAATTAAACAATACAACTGGTTTGAAAGAGATGACCATTGATGTCATGTTGTGTTCTTTGGCCCAGTAGAGAGTAGCAGACTAAGAACAAATACACAACAAAATACAATTGTATGGGCTGTTTAATGATTTGCGATTGAGTATGGTGATTTGGAAGACACCATAATCCAACTTTGAAAAGCTAGGTGGGGTTCTATCAGTGTAACTATGTGTTTTATATTTCCTGATCTTACAACTCCAAAGTTCTGACATTTTACATGTCTCTTGCAATATTTTTGATCATTGATTTTCTCAGTACAATTCATAAAAAGTAGGCTAGCACTGGGAAAAGCACAGTTTACTACAGGATTCCAGTAGAAGCACTTAATTTGATAATTTTCTATTTAGTTATGTTTTAAGGACTATCACCCACGAAATTTTAATCCATTTAGGATACAGTACATGAATTGTGTATAATTGCAATAGCATGATCACTTATGTCAAGCAATTTCATAGTTTAAGTAAATTCTATCAACTTACTGTATCTGAATTTACTCATAATGACACAAAAAAGAGATCAGGCTTATCTGACATTTCTGAATTTTTTAGTACCCTATGAACCACCATTAATTACAGCAATCATAATCAAGTCTTTAATGAAGGAATTGTCTGTGGTTTTTGTCTTATGCTGTACTTGTGGACAATGCAGTATTATTTTAAGCCTTTTTCTTTCTTACAGGAAAACAAAACTGGAATAAAAAGTCTCAAAATGCTGACACATTTCTAATTTAACATACTTTTTAAAGTACCTAAAACTTTCAATTCCCCTAAATGAAAACTGACAACAAGAGCCTCTGATATTTCAAACAGCCAAATAAAGCTTTGTGACAAATATCTGTCTTTCCTCTGTTCTTGAAAGAAGTACAGTGGAGAGAAGACAGAAAGCATCTTTTACCTTCCCTGTAGCAGTGCTATTTTGTACAGGCAAGGAACTGAGGAGATAATAGTCACAAAATCCTAAGATACTTCTTTCACCGCGAAAGCAGAAATTAGCATTCAGTTCAGTCTAATTTGTTCGTAGTCTGCTTTTTGTGATAGAGAGTAGTAGATGTATAAGGTTTAGAAACTATCTAAATTAAGATTAGCTGATCTGGGTGATTAGTTGGCAAACAGCTGGTTGTGTTAAGTTTCTACATTTGGATGAATAATCACTTGACTGTAAATTCATTTTCAACTCAGAATGAACTTGAAGAAACAAAATACATATTCTGTGGTTGTGATGAGCAAAAGGAGCAGAGGAACTGCCTTAACAGACAAAGGCACAAACTAGTGATATATTACCTGGAAAATGAAGGTAAGAAAAGCTTAAAATGACATGGTGCCTTTTGAATCAGTAGTATTTTATCAAAAATAAAAACAATGAAAAGTATATTTGGAGAGATTTTGAACTAAGATAGAGAGAAGAGCAGTGGCTGTTTGTAGAGTGAAGGGCAACTTGTTATTTTACTAATGGGAGAAAATAAAACAATGTCAATTTAGAGTGTGATTTATCACAAATTATTTTATAAATCTACTATACAGATAATGTCATTAGTGCAAATGAATTGAATTCTCTTTATCATTTGTGAAGAGAAACAGAATTCTCTAGGGGTCAGTTAAGTGATTTTATATGCCTATTTTAAAATTAAATGTGTTACTGTCTCTAACGACACCTTTCTGTTCATTGGCGGTAATTGAAATCTAGACAATGAGATCAGATGTAGACATCAAATACAAATATTATCTAAAGTTTAGCTGTCTGAAGACACGATGTACATCCCTCCCCGCTCTTAATTCACATTAATCCTTTGGAGTCTTAGAAATGATACAAGTCTGCTCCTGGAACCAGCAAAATTATTGGAAGAGAGAAGCTAATTCTAATTACAAGCCTCATTTACTTTGGACAACATACTTCACTGATTCCACAGATGCATGTGCAGAACTGAGCAAAATGGCAGAAAAAAGAAAAGAAATTAAATATGTGATTTCAATTTTTTTTTTTACTTTTCTAGAAAAACTTCACATAAAATTTTTGTGGAACAGAAGAATTTGGGCGTACACATACCTGTGAACATTTGAGTCATACGTGAGGATGGTAGTTCTGCCATTTTTTTAGGCTACCTATTCCTAGCCACTGTTTTCAACTCCCTGTAGCTCTACCAAATTTCTGCTGCTGGACTTTTGCAAGCTGAGTGTAAGACTAGGTGATATTGGTGGCCTCAGAAGAAGGGTACCTCTGACGATTTGCCAGAAAATATCTGTGGAGGAATCCACAGTGGTGATCATATCTCCATGTTGCTGCCAGAGTTTGACGTAAGCTCCTATTGCTGTCATGATTTTCACTATTATTGTTTGATGGCTTCTGACCAAAGGATATCACCATGCCAGAAATGTGGTCTTGTGTTCCCTCTGCCTTACTGGCTGGTCATGTCTACAAAAACTCAGTCTCCAGCTAGTGATCCACTGATGTGGACCTGCAAAAATCATGTCTTTTTTCTTATTTTAGCATTAGTACATTCATAATTGTAACAAAAAATATGTTAAGTGATGTAGAAGTGACAACATTTTGCACTTTAAAATTTCATGAATAGAGGAGTGTCTTTACTCAGTACTCTACTTCCTAAACAACTAACTCCAGCAATTGGTAGACACTGAGCTTGAATAAAAGTGTGCAGAAATGGGTAAAAATAAATTATCTGAGAATGATGCCTACAGAATAATTTCTTCAACACCTAAGACAGATTTATACTAGAAAATTTTGTTATTCTGAAGTTGTTTTTATCAGGAGTTATATATTTAATATTGAAAAATCATTCTTCAACATTTTTTTCTTTGTATTTCAAAATGAAATAAGGTATGCCATCTCACACACACAGCACTCTGAAGTTTCATGCTGAGGTGGAGGTGTAGACAAGCTAATGCTGTACCATGCATAATTTGGCCAGGCTGCTTTTAATAACATCACAGTTGTAACTACATTTGCTTTAGCTCAAAACTGTTGCATTCAAGAATATAAATACACTAATCACATATAATGATTATGGTTACTTCCTTTTCAATTAATTGCAGCTGTGACCTTCATAAATAGATACATAGAATTTAAAAGGAATTGGTTTGTTTGACAAGATCTAGGCAATTTCATAATCAGATTACAATTTTAGTGTGCTTATTTCCTTTGGCTAATAAGCTATGTGTAAAACCTTTGGTTTATGTTTTTCTTACCTATAGGAAGTATTCAAGACCAAGAGTAAAATAAGCATTTGACATACACACTTCTAGTACTGTGTAGTGACACAGCAGTGTCACTACTGTTCCTGCTGCTGAAGACTGATCTTATTTTGTTGATACTCATGCATTTGTTTGTACTTGAGCAATTTTATGGAACTATGAAAAAATGGAGTTTCAACACTCATAATACAAAAAAACTTAGGAAAGAACAACCGGAGAATAAAGAAGGCCTTAATGCTTGAAACCCATGACTCGTAAGATTTGGATTTTCACGTATTTTTAAAAAATTATTATTTAGAATATAATTTGTTGAGATCAAAGACAGGCTTTCAGAAGTGTTTAGTACAACTTTCCCTCCATAAAATTATGTTGTCATTACTGTAGTGATGTAATAAATATAGCAGTAATGCCACAGAGCATCAGTGTTACCCTTTTTGTAGTGTTACAATACCTAGCATCATGGAGATGGCCTTGAATTTTCTTTTGGAATTTACATCTAACAGAGAAAGCAACTATCTTTTGGCATTATACACATTCCAGAGTGTGATGTTTCTTTCTTCCCGACCCCAAATATAAGAGAGTGTAATTCATAGAAATTATATGGGTTAATATTTTCTGTCTCTGTTACAAATCACTAGATAGTGTTCTTCATTGCAAATTAAATTCTCTCTGTAAACAATATATAATTAAGGTATTCAAAAATATCAATTCAAAACACCAGGACAAATAATTGTGATCTGTGCCCCTGTTTCCAAACCTTTTGAAAATGTACTGAGCAATTATTCAACATTCTGTCACCAATCCAGAATTTTTCATGTCACATTATAAAATGCTGAAAACCCTGAGAATGGAAAATTTTAAAAATAATGTATTTATTTTCAACAGTATCCAACAAAAACATGTTATGATCCTTTTTTCGCCTCTAAACCCAGTACCGCATCCTAAAGATATGACATCTCTGAAAACTGTGTAATGTATAATTTCTGTTTGTATATCAGCCTATTACATACTTCTGTACAGAGGCACTAGTTAACTACTCCAGTGAATCAGGGCTGAGTATTCTAAATTGCTTATACACTGATCAGTTTCAGATTTTGCTTTATTAAAACCTAGTTTGTATATGAAATTATAGAGCACATAAAGTAGAATACATGTAATGTAATGTAGGCATACCAGAGTTAAACATATAGTTTTAAGCTAGTTTAAATATCTACATTCTCTCTATAGTCCTGAAAGAGAGCTAGGCACATGTGAACTGTGACTTCAATAAAATAATCTATTGGTGAGGTGGATTGCTATCTACTTGTCAGTCTCCATTGACTGTAGAGGCAGCAGGAGATCCAGCCTTAGTTAGGTAAATGCAGGTTTAGTGACAAGTAATCTGTCAGGGAAAGAAAATGGACCTAGAGGTGCATAGTGAATTCTTCAGAACTCATGGGAAATATGCACATGGAAAATCAAAAACTGATTTCAGAATTATACTAGGGAAATGAGAGAGAGGGCCCATTTCTGTATGCAACCATTTGGCTCCCAGAATAATATTTGTAATTTCTCATCAGCTGCTAAACTGCCATCTATATTTTAGGGAAAGAATTCAACACTAGGAAACAACATTTCCATTAGCATAGTAAGCAGGGAAACACAAAAACTAGCCAATAGAAAAGAGCAGAGTGAACTTGAGCACCTCCTTCACTGCCCTGAATTCACTGATTATTTAAGATGGCAATTAACAGGGTGTGTATTTCTCCTTTTAGGCTGGTAGTGTTTGTCTGTGTGGAGAACTGGATCTTCTTCCCCTCTGCCTCCTTTGAAACACATCTGGAAGTTCCAATGTTGTCCACCTTTCATACGATAGCCTAGAGCACACATTCAAGATGCAACAGATCTCATTTCTGTGGCTTCCTCAGCCTGAGGCTGTTCAAACCCTCAACTTCCAGCGGAGTGACTTAACCAATGGAAAGGGAGGAAGGTTTCGCGCCAGGTCTTCTGACAGATCTTTGACAAAGCAGCTGAGAATTTAAGATTTATGGGATGAGAGGGAATAAGCATAAGTAGTTCTCTGCCTCTTAACCCACTGATGGGACCATTCACCTGAGAAATTGGCTTTTTTTTGCGTTGTATTTATATGTTATGAAACGGAAAACACATAAGAAGTTGTAGGAGCCGAAGTCAGATTTAAGGACTTTCTTCCTCCCAAATTAGTAGTCCAATTATCAAGCTAGCAAGTCATGCTCCCTCTTCTGCCTTACTTATGTCCCTAAGAATCTTCCATATCTTTCTACATGGTTCCACAGATGTAGCAAAGGTGGAAAACATACCTTCTATTTCCCCACTCCCCCACCCCAGACTGGTTCTTAGATTCTTCTCTTGGGAGAGAAGAAATTAAGATTTGAATCCAGAGGACCTATTTAGAGACTTAAAATGACACAGAATCTAGTGTTTTTCCATCTCGAACATGAACTCCAACCACTAATCTGTTATGTAAAATGATCACAAGAAAGAGCTATATCCCTATCACTATCCATATATATTACCAGGTATTATTCCACCAGAGATATTACACAAAAATTGATGTGACTCTTGATCTGAGATTAATTAACTCTTATAGTGTGGATTATCTGAAGTCAAGAACTGGTTCAAACACTTTTCAAGACATAGACACAAACCCAACTACTTTGTGTGAAGTAATAATAAGTAGAAGAGAGTCTTGACAATTCTAGTGATAACCAGGTGCAGAACTTCAGGCATGTAACACATTTTATTAGTTTAAAAATTAATTATCTATTTTTCAAATATCTACTGAATTAAGAACATTTTTAACTCACCTTGAACTTGACCCATGAAACGGCCTTCTGGGCTCAGCTGCTTATCAGGTCTATCTTACTGCTAATGTTTTAAGAAGAAAATAGTGGTTTAAAGTCACAGAAATGTTGTAAAAATTCATAATTTTGTGACATATCTGAAATATTTTATAGCATCTGATATTTCTTGCGCATGTGCATACAATTGCACTATATTGTAGTTTGTTTTTGTTAAAGAAGTCAATCCATCTATCACACTATCACACTATTGTTTTTTGGCTTCTGCATTTGTATCTTTATTTATATCAGGATAAATGTGTATATTAGTGTTCTGTCAGTAATAGAACTGTGAAAGTAAAATGTTTTTTGATAAAACAGAAAAAATATTGCTACACATGATCATCATAAGCTAAATGAAACTATTTCTTTGACTGCATATGAAATACATCCTTTTATTTTAAAATTTATTCCAATAATTTTTATTCTAAATTGAAATACATTTCATAATGACACAATTCCATTTAACAGACATTTTTCAGATTTCATATTAAATTGATTTGCCAAATTAAAAATTTTCTTCCCTAACCTGTAGAAACTTTTTCGAAAAAAATGAAAAAAAGAATCTTGACAGGTTAGATTTTATAGTCACACACAGAGTAGTCGCTTGTAATCATATGTACTATTCCATTTAGTAACATTATCATTAAAATTACTTGTTCTCCTCATTATATTCATTATTCCAGTATAAAAAGTGTAAAGCTCTGAGACACATGCAGCAGTCCCATTTACTCCAATGGAACTTAGATCTTGCTGAATCAAGGCCATGAGGATAATGACAATGTTAGTTCAGACATATTTCTTGAAACAGTTCATTTCCTCTTTCACTTTTTGATTATTCATGGATTTGTAGCAAGCTTATCTGATACACTTTCAGGCCTATTTCTTCAGTACCTAAAAGAATAATGTCTACTTACATTTGAGAAAACATTTTATGGTTTGGCTTCAGAGACATATCTCTATACTGCATTTGTGCTTAAGAATTTGTTTATATTCTATCCTTTTTGAAGATAAACTGAAACCTTGGCTGCTTCCTGCAGTGGAGACCCCTAGACTGTGTAAAGCCAAGAACTAACTGGGTGATGAAGGAAGATTTGCTTAGAGCATCCCATACTGTTGAGCATAAATAACGTGAATTATAAATTAAGAAAGAAGGCTGCACATTCACTGTTTCTTTAAAATGATGCTTATAGTTCTAACAATGTGCCTTCAGAAAGTTGTAACAAACAGAGCCAAACAGCTGAAACCAAGGATGTACTAATTAAGGTATACAATAGAAATAGTCATCAGATACATCAGGGAGAAGGGAAAGAAAAAAGAAAAAGCCCTCCCCCAAACAGCAGGCAGGAAAATCCTGTTTACAGAAAACACAAAATGACCTTTTGGAAGGAGGAAATAAGTAGATGTAGTAGAAAGGATATGATGGAAAGGTCTGGAGTTTTGATTTGTGTCCTTCCTGTCTCTGATACGGGAGAGTGGAAGAAGGTCTCAGCACACCTCAGGAAACAGCCGTCAGATCAGAAGTTTCCCTTTCCCTATCAAGAACTTATTTCTGAAAAGGAAGTGGCAGTTACACCCTGACATTTAGGGACTGATGCTTTTGAAGCAGTAACCAGTTTTCTTTAATTTACGTTTTGTCTATTGAGGGTCTAGGAACTAAAGTATCAGTAAACACCAAAGACTAGAAATAAAAAACTTTTCTGGATTGTAGTTTGATAATGTTCGCACAACAACAGCAACAAATTGCTACACGGAGAAATGTTTTGGGTTTTGAAAACTAATCAAAGTGTAAGACTGCATATTCAATTAATCTATAGGTCATCTTTGCAACTGATTATTATAAAAATTATAGTGAGATGTTGAAGTGATGTAGGAAGAAGTTAGTCTACTAACCTGAGGTAGTTTTAGTAGAAAATCAAGTATCACTAGAAACTCAGCTAGTGAGCTAATAAAAATAAAATAATAAATCCAATTAAAGGACTGAAGAAATCCTAGAAATTCATACATTACCTAGCCTTTGAGAAATACGATGGGTAAACAGTATCAGTGCAGTCAAAAATCATGTATAGACCATGAGGCAACTGAGTTTATAAATGTTCATCTGAAATATGTAAAATATTTTGCAAGATTATAGCAGTAAGTTATTGCAAACTTGTGTTGAATCTGAAGAAAACCAGTTTAGTCCTCCTGATTTTGTGATTAGCTAATCTAAACTGCATTAGTGCGGGATGGGGTGTGGAGTATCAAGCAGAAATGCTGTAAAAACTCACTTAGATGTCCAAAATCCTGTGTTCAGCATTCATTAGAAATTATAGTGACAAACATAGTCACGTGCCGTTGTCTCACACATTCTGTGTTACAAAGGCCATACTGGAATCAAAATAAACATTACTTTCCCAACCTGACCATCTGCAGTATCATTTTCAATCCTCATATAGTGTTTAAAGTGCATTGCTTAAATCTTGTAAGGAGGCTGTGTTAAATTTCTTACAGTAAATTTGTATAAAATTCTACTAGTTTATCTGCAGAAAGCTTTATCAGAGACAAAAGCTGGAGCCAACCATGAGCTAATGAAAAGGAAGGCAACAGAAAGATGAATAAAAAGGTTTATGAAGAGGGGAAAAGAAGCTAAAGTGAGCTCCCCTAGTATCAAGAATCTATCTACTTATGGTCAGGTAATGTTCTGAAGGAGAAAGGAACCAAGGCTTTTGCAGTGTTTCCAACAGGAATCCCTGTTGGACATGATAATCATCCAAATTAACAGTGCAGTCTTAATGGCAGTGGTCACCTTGTATCTAATTCTGAGGTCTCTTTAATCCAGCTGTCAGACATTCCTGAAGAGGCGACATTGCAAGTCACATGGAGATCTGAAAATAAAGTACTAGAATTATTGGTGTTGAGGTGAACTGTGAAGCCTACCTTCCAAGAATGAATACTAGGTGGTGAAACTCTGTCCAGAATATGAAACTGGAAGCTAAAAGAAAATATTTGTGTCTCTTAGATAGGTGCTCGTGGGAAAGCATCTGTGTTGTTAAAATCACATTGTTCATATCTCAATATAAGGTCAAATGTCCAGCCCTGTGGGACAAACCAGTGCAGAATAAATGTTACGTTAGATCTCCATGTCCCAAGTGATACAGGTGGCAATGTGAACTGCAGAAAGTCTAGTTGAGTTTTATATAAAAATCATGCTGTATGAAGACCTATTTTAATCTTAGATTAAAAACTTTCTTAGTTTATTATTATAATTCTGAAAATGAGACAGTATTTTCTATGAATGAGAATATTTGGGTTCTTTAATTCATTACAGTTGCTCTACTTGGTCTGCATTATCAATAACTTCTAATTACATTCTCTCATACAAATACTTGAACTTCTCTAGAAGAACATAATGTCTGGTTTCTTTAATCAATTAATCATTTAGAATTTATAGATTGACGTATCTTTTATTCATAGTCCTAGCAAAACCAAAAATATCCTATGGCAATCTAGCAGCTAAACTACCTTTGTGGTGAAAAAAGATAAGGACAAAAACACTTAAATGAAGTATCAACATTGTTTTTTAAAATTATATTTCTTTAGATATTATATTACAAGCAGATTCTGAACTCATCCTTCACTGCACATGAAGATAACATGAAAATTGGTATATAAGCTTTAAACAAAAATAAAAATGAATATTTTAAGACAGCTTATACTGTACAAATTTTCTGATTGGCTGTTCCTATTCTTAACATATAAATTAATTTAAGTAAATATATTCCCTAAAGTACTCTAAACTGCCAACTCATGGTGATTCAAGTTATTTGCTCTAAATAATTTATCTCCACATAAAGCTAACATAAAACTTGGTTTAGCAATTAACATGACAGGGTTGTTGTTGTGGTATACTCCTACTATAGGCTGAGACTGATATACTCGCTGAGTGTGTGATGGTCTGTTTAACAAGAAGTCTATCTGCCACTAACAGAAGACTGCTCCGGTACCGTTCTGTGAATTATATAGGACAATGACTTGCACAGCTTGCTTAATAGTTCAAAAACTGTCTTTATGTACTTGCTTAAATAAGAGATGGAAGTGTGCTTAAGCTGAGTTTGCACCCCCTTTGTGCTAAATGTCTGTAAACATTTCGTTGAATAAGCTTATTGGCAGAATGTTCACGAAAGCAAATTTTAAGTCTACATTAAGGAATGTGAATGTTGAACCTTAAAATATCAGTATTTGTCCCATACATTCAATTCTCAGAATTATACACCTAATCAGGAAACCAATGTCATCTGACTAGAGTAGACATAAAAAGGAGCAAATTATGAGAAAATTCCATTTTTTGCTCTCTTCAAAATTTCTATGTATTTAGTAATTTTTCACTATTCTCCATCAAGTCATGAAAGTAAGAAAAGCCATTAACAATAAAAAACAGAATAAAAAATATATTACTGAACGTGTTAAAACCTCTTCATTTTGATTCATTTGAATCTGATATAATTTATCCTTTAATTTTAAATGCTGAAAATCAAAACACAGGAATTTTCTGCTAACTTCTACATATTAGGAAACTAATTCACAAAAAAATACCCAGTCTTTACTATGAAGCACAAAATGAGCTTGATAGTTCCATGAAAACAAGATAGAGATTCCTGAAGCAAAAAAAAAGTTTGAGGCCACTCTTGCAAGTAAATGTATCACATGACAGAAAACCCCACTACATTACCAGAAGTGAAAATCTAGTTATATTCTGTGTGTATGCGGTTAAATGGGTCAACTGTGAGTGCATATTACTAATATCTTTATATATGTTGCAATTAGATAATGTTAAAACAGCAGTACTTTTAAGAACAGAAGAGACAATTGTAGCAAGTTAGTAAGACTTCTTATGTGCCATTGAACTTCTACAGACTGGCTTAGCTTCAAAAGAATGCTTAGAAGTGGGTGATCCTTTTAGAGAACTAACAGTTAAGATCTCCGTGAATATTTACATCGTTTCCAGGTATACTTCAGAGACTATCTATGCTAGTAAAAAGAGAGAAAAAGTATGGCCCAGAGCACTGATATGTGATGACACACGGTTTTCACTCTGATGAAAAATAGAGATGATTTTGGGGAACAATATGGGCCAGGGACCTTACCCAGTAGTATTATCCTTTGGGAGATGGAGGCATTTTAATCAAATGGAAAAGAGCTATGATTCTCCCTCAAGGGTCAGAGAATGACTCATGGTCTTTCTTTTTTATTTGTATAGACATTACTAAAAACTAATGTTTGGCAGTAGATCAAGGAAAACCTTATTTTTTAATTACAAAACCCAATGGAATCTTAATTTTATTCCTCAAAAAGCTAAGTGTCTAACAACATTTTTAAAAAAGAGAGATTAAAAAAAGGTCTTGGAGACTTACTCTGCTAATGCAGAGCAGCAGGAGGATACTTTGGACTTACTGTTCCTGTAAGCAGCAGCAGTATATGCTCTGATTCTGCTCATCAGCTGTCTCTATAGTGTATTGAAAGTACAGAAAGTGCATGAACTACATGACTTTAGGAAAAAAAAAGGCAACTGCAATAAGTAATTTTGTTACTATATTTCTTATTTTTTTCTAACAAATGTGTGTTTCTCTTGCTGCTTAGTGGTAGGACTAGTAGTCCGTCTATTCTGGTAAGGACTGTGTTGTAGGAAGACATTTACAACTTGAGACAAGAAAATCTGTGGACTAAAAAAAATAATTAAATCTAACAGAGAAGAAAAACAAAAAATTATGTCTTTTAGAAAAAGATCATCTTTTAACCTTCCCGGACTTAATTCCACATACTATTCATTCAAACTGAAGTACCAAATTGGCAAAAAGTGATGCTATATATGAATATTTATATTTTGTTATATTTATAAGTACAAGAAACTATGCTCATTGATGTTTATGTGTGGCTACTTGTTATTTTGTAAATATAGAAGCTGTGTGCATATAAGAATTTCACAGCCTACTAGAAGAATGCTAAATGCAAGCACAGAAAGAAGAATCTAATTAAGAGATGACTACACTGTATCTTAACAGCTGGTTCTGCATATTTCTCCTGACTGCAGCAGGGGGTTTCCAGAAGGAAGGCTGTGCAGAATGGATTTGAGAATTTTTGTTTGAAGAAAATACGTTGTCACTGTGACTCAGACTACTTTTATTACCGTGTCTGGAACTTGTCATTAGGCTTTGATTAAGTTCCTGTTTCCAGGAGAACAAGAAGACTGTGGCATGACAGTAATTGAAGATTTCTAGAATCATTAACTTTTTTTCACTTCAGTTAGTGAGGTTAAGTACCAAGAGATGGAATACAAAATGCCTTGACTGCATTTGTTAGTGATCTCTTCCTGACAAGAAAAAAAAACCTCTTGGAATGTAACTTCACTAACCAAGGAGACAACATGCAGCCCATCTTTCAGATCTGTTGACAAACTTTCATACTTCTATTTGTAAGCTTGAATTGTTTCTGCGGTTAGCTTAAGTGAAAACAAATAGAACTTTCACTTGCAAGATGTTTGTTTCTTTTCGAAGAAATACAGTGAAAGGAGGTAACTAAAAAATTTCAGGAAAGATGATCTATTCTGATCTCTTTTATTAAATTTAAACTAATTTTAAACTCTTAGACTCAGTGTAATTATTTACAAATTTTTTTTCTGAAAAAGAGATCTAAATCTGAGTCCAAACTTCAAGCAGTTCCAACTCATGAAAGCCTATTGATCGCAAGATTACAGTTATTCCCTAAAGATAATCATGGTTTTCTGTCAGGTCATGACATATCATAAAACAATGTCCAGGGAGATATTACCCTTTATACAAATTACCCTTTTGTTCCTTCCAAAGGGATCACTGGTGACATTTAACAGTTGCAAGTGAGTTTTATACTGTTCTTCTTCATGAAAATATGCAAAAGTTGCTAACATTTTGCTTGTAAATGGGAAAAGGATGAAAAAGAAGAGTAATAGATGGCAAGCCTAATGCAACATGGGCATAGAGTTATGTTATCTTTTAAACGAGATCTGTTCAGATTTAAATATTTGCAATACATCATAAATGTTTTTGTAGTTAATTTAATTAAGAGAATTTCCTAGGACCAAATATTTAACTAGCCTTGTGTTTTCAAACTTTCTTTCTTGTGTGTAAAGTAATCATTCAATCATACAAATATTCTGTCTATGACCATAGGTACTTGGTAGTTGTTGAAAATTCAAACTGTATATAAAGTCCATTCTCAGTACTACATATTGTTCCGATCTCAGTCGCATCAATGCCACTATAGACAACTTCCTGTAAGCTTCTAATGTAAGCACTACTTTAAGAAAACTGATGAGCTTCATTTACTTCGTTGGATTTGCATCCATGCCAGGATTTTTGATGCTTTTAACCTCAATATAGTGACTTCTTCTCTGCGACTTTACTGCAAGAGTTATTTTGAAAGAATCACTACTATTTATTACACATCTTGATATTCCAACATGAAAGATGCTATAAAAATGAAAGGTATTATCATTCTGCAGTTTGAGAACATGAAGTCCTTCATACTTTAACTGACTCATATGCAAATTCCACATTCTTTGTCATTTAGCAATTGTGCTATAAAAATTAAAGGCTTGGAACTAATTTTTTTCATTAGCATAAGTGTTTTGATATGAATATTTTGCCAATACAATTAAGTTTAATACAAGAAATTAGAGACTTGAAATTGTTAAGCCATTTTGTCTATCCATCCTTTGTGGAGTTTGAAATAGAGTTTGCCTGACACATACCAGTTTCATATTATCATTATATGAGTTTAAAAAAGGTCATGATTAGTTTTGAACTATAACTGTTCTAGTTCTCAAAATCTTTTGGAAAGTGGATGAGCATATCTTTTAAGTAGTCACAAAAAGACAAAAAATGGAAATTAAATGTAATGCAGATACTAAGTAACCAAACCCACATTGAAATATTTCCAGTAAAATTCATTAGGTGCCCCAAGTTTTATGTTTCTGAATAGTCTTCACAAGGATGAGTAGCTGAGTGCTCTTTTGGTGCTTAAATGTAAGCGGAATCTTGGAGCAGGTGTTTCAGTAACCTAGATCTCTTGAAGATCTTCTCTGATGCGTAGGCTCTGACTATTTTCAGTATTCAGTGGCAAGTGTATATAACAGAACAACAATACAAAATTTAAATGAAAAAATAATTAGACTGATTTATTTTGTACTAAAGCGGTTATCTAGGAGAGAATTTTAGGGGATCATCTACCTCTTCTGTGTCCTAGGACCCTTTTGTGGTCATTAATGACAGAGAAAGGACACATGATTACACAGCTCAGTGACTAATGATATAGGTTATTTCATTTCCTGTTCAAGATATGTTTGGCATTTTAGGCAATGGTAATCTGAGGGAAAGTACATAATACCTCTGAGAGACAAAAATCCAAATCTCTCTTCCTGAACATCTCTTGAACCTTTCATTTGATTTGGAAATTCTTTATTCACCATAAATAAACTTGTGATTCCAAATTTATTGTAAAAGAAATGTAGGCATCTTAGGACACCTTCAGAACTATCTGTTTGAGTATGCTCCCAAAGAAGATTATCTCAATAAAATAACTCTAAATTGTGGACTATGGAACAGAGCAAAACATGGCTACTGCTTATCTAGCTTCTCTCTACCTCAAAACTGCACAGACAAAGCCTATGATAACCACTTTAAAAAAAACCCCACAAACTAAACCAAAACCAAACCAAACAAAAAGAATACCCACAAAACAAAAACCCAGTGAGAAAGATCTAGTTCTGTACTGCAAAGAGGAGAAAATATAAACTCCAGAAGGGGTGATTAATCTCACAAGAAAGCCAAAGAAACCTCCAAGACTGGAAGTCAAAGTCAGGAAAATAAACGTCCAACACAGAATTACAGTCAGAGCTGTTATCAGTTAAAAACAAACTGCAAAAGAAAACATTAATTGTTTTATTCCTTTTAGTATTTCTTTCAGGATCAAGCAACATTTTGAAATTTGTCCTTTACCAAAGTTATATGATCTGTTTGTTTAATAAATCATATTAATGATTAGCTGTTTCCGTCACGTGTCTGAAATACGTATATATACACATAAGCATTGCCAGGTGTAGAAAATTGCCAAAGTGCTCAAGAAAAGAGTTTGTGACTATGCATAGATTAGTACTATCTCTCGACCCACTGTAATAGAATTTATTACTGATTATTGTCGTGGAAACTAGTGAAATGATTTTCCTTAGAGGTTGGAAGCAGAGTATGTTGAGTTTATTTGAAAGAATTTCTTATTCTCTGGAGAATGCACAAATCTCTTTCCTAGCAGAGCTAAAATATCTTTGCACTTTTCAGAATTTATAATCCCTTTTAAGAACAGTGTATCTTGTCCTGAAAGGCAATAATGTGCCACTGGATTGTTTAAAATAGTCAAAAATAATTTAAACATACTCAGATCAGATGTGATGATTGTCATAATTTTGACGTTTAAAATATTACTGGTTCTTTAAGTACAACCCAATTCCACAGCTCAGGTCTGTACCTCAAACACATCCCACCAACACCACAAGCAGGTAAAATCCAAGATGTGCACCAACTGTACATCACACACATGTTCATGTTTCCATAAACCCAGGCTCATGGATCAGACGGCTCACAAGAGACAACCTAAACATAGTGCCATTTTTAGTTGTAATCAGGCATGTACATGCTATGAGTGCAGATTCATAGCAGTAACAGTTTTGTCATTTATACTGATATAAAAGCAGTTAAGAATTGTTAATAAGTTATTGGTCATCCACGTTGCAAAACCGAAATGTGTGTAACGCAAGACTGATTATACTAAATTTAACTAAATCTAACTAGAATTCTATTACCAGCATTTATACCAAAACACAGGTCTTGAAATGGTCCTTTAGAGACCCTATTTGTCTCTGATAGCTGCAAAAGGATCGCAGACTGCTAGTTCATGTACAGGGGTCAATAATAGCAGACATCTGAAGTTAAGCCCTCCTCAACTGAAAGGGAGATTTCAGGGTATCTCAGAAGCTAAAAAATATATCTTACAGAGAGGTCTGAGAATCTTATCTTGTCAAAAAAAGATCAGGAAGTAACTTAATGCATCATTCCAATTCACCTAGAGATGGGATTTATGATATTAAAGATTATCTTAAACTATCAAAGCAGATCAAGAACCCCTAGTTGGAGGTTGAACGCATAGTGCAATTACTTTTTTATTGTTTTAAATAAGACAATTTTCAACAAAATAGGTTGTCTGAGACTGGTGTGCATTCTATCCATCCTCGAAGACTTTTAGTTGAATATATATAAAAAAAAGGTGGCACAGAGAATGAAAGTCTCTGTAAACTGTATCGCATGCAAGGCCAGTTGATGCTAGAAGTCCATTTTAAATTTAAAATATATTAATACGTAACTAACATGAGTTATTGTGCAAGCATTGCTGGGGAATTATCGCTTGGAGTATACTTGTTTCTGTACTCGGATCCTTCAAATAGTCCTTATACTTTCCATACTTTTTAATCCGACAGGTTTTCAAGCCTTAAAAGTTACGTTCTGTTCTAAAATGTTGTTTTAAAGCCATCTTACAGGCTTGTCATTACATTCTGTTTTACTGCTATTAATAAAAAAAACCCAAAATATTTTAATGGTATTTTATATGCTTCTGACAAGACAATTTTATCTGAGGAATTTTCTTGGCCTCTTCCTTGTATTAACCACTCATGACATAAAAGAAGAGAGATGTTTCACAGATGTGTGGCCTAAGTGCTTATTAATAATTAAGATACTTAGTTTTATAATTGCATAAACTATATAGGTAAGTACTGCATAAGGAATTTGTTCTACCACATAGACTTGTAGAGAAACATGACACTAAAAACTAATTTTTCATTCTGCTATGTTCTGCATATGCAAATTCTAAGTGCAGACGTCTTTGTGTGCATGCATTTATTTTTTCTGTTTATTTTCTTTTAACAAAAGTCCCTGAAAACTCTGCCTACTTTGATCATGAATTTTTAACAAGCAACTTTTGTCTGTCCCCCCTCCAGGCCCGCATTCTCTGCTGTGATATGTCACTACTGCTTGTGTCAATCATACATCTCCACAATGAATGCTCTGTTCAGTTTTAGGCTTTTCACTACGAGACAAACATTGAGGTGCTGGAGCATGTCCATAGAAGGGCAACGAAACTGGTGAAGGGTCTAGTGCACAATTCTTATGAGGAGTGGCTGAAGGAACTGGGGTTGTTTAGCCTGGAGAAAAGGTGGCTGCGGGAGACCTTATCGCTGTCTACAACTACCTGAAAGGAGGTTGTAGCAAGGTGAGTGTTGGTCTCTTCTTCCGAGTAACAAGCAACAGGACAAGACCAAATGGCCTCAAGTGGCTCCGGGAGAGGTTTGGATTGGATATTAGACAAATTTCTTCACCAAAAGTGCTGTCAAGCATTGGAACAGGCTGCCCAGGGAAGTGATTGAGTCACCATCCCTGGAGATATTTAAAAGACTTGTTGATGTGGTGCTTAGGGATATGGTTTAGCGGCAGACTTGTCAGTGCTAGGTGAACAGTTGGACTTGATGATCTTCAGGGTCTTTTCCAGCCTCAGTGATTCAATGATTCTGTGATTTGAAGTGCTGTTAGAGAAAAGCAGGGAGTGATAATTAAAATGTCTCATCAATTTAAAAACATATGTTATTACACTATAACACCAAGCAACACATAATTATTGTAGCATTACAGATGTGTTTAAGACCAGCATGTGCATTCTAATCAATTTGCACACTTTATATTTATACAAATGACATATATTCTGGAGTTTTTTACAAAAGCTCTGTCTATTCCTGTTTTGGAAAGCTTTAAAGTTAGAGTGTGGCAAATTTTTTAAAGCTCAAATGTTGTCAGTAATATGTGGTGGAGGGAAAGGAAGAGAGAGGAAGAGTAATATTCTGGGAAAGACAAATAGACGAGAATGCACAAAGTTGTGCTTGCATAGAAAGTGCAACCGTGGACTGTTTTATACTACGTTGCTGTGAGAAAGATCCATTAGGACTAGAAATTTTAGATTAGGTAAGACACGTGCCATATTAGCTGCCATGAATTAAGAGAAATTTGTTGTCCATCTCTTTTTGAAACTGGCAAACTTTAATAGCTGCTTACAAACTCCTAATACTGGCACTAGAAATGCATATTACACTGATTTGCTGTAAAGCTCTGCAAGGTAACGCTAAACTTTTGAGTGGTCTCTGCAGTATATTTTCTTGTTTTGGGTGAATGGAATGTATACAGCGGCTGTTGTAGTACATCACTGGGATTAGTTTCCAGGGATTAGCATAATGCTATTCTATGAATCCTCCTTTCCATTTTACTGCTTCTGTGTGGCTGTTTGTTTATAGAAAATCCTATCAATCACCTGGATTCATTAAAAGTCTGCCTAAACAGCACAGTTCTGTATAATTTTCTTTGCCATTATTTTTAAAACTGTGCATGAGAAACCAGAGTCTATGCAATTTTTTATTCAGTGTAACACTCTCCTTTGAGAGGTAGACTAGATTTACATCAAGGCTGATTACGCCAAGATATAATCAACCTGCTAAAAAAGTTTGCAAAAACATCTACACATCTCATTAAAAAGGATTGTTTTTATACAGAAAAGTTGGTTGGTCTGGGATAGCAAGGAAAATGTTTTCAAATTCTATTCCCGAATAATGATATTCAGGCACTGCCTAAAAACCCATTTCAACATAAAGGTTTGGAAACACTCTAGAGAAACCTACTTCTATAGATACAGATTATAAAAACAGCTTTGAAGCTTTTTTCTGCAAAACCAGGTCTACTGGAGGGAACGTTTACCTTTCTCTCATCTTCTTTTCTTTTCTCTGCCCCTCATCCAAGTGATACTTTAACTGAATATAGCTCCTATCTGTAGTATTACATATGTCTTTCAGCGACTTGCACTGAAAGTTAGTTGTAGGAATTAAACTAATGAAAAAGAGTCTTTAAATATTCAATACATATTTTTTTTTTCACATTTGAACAGGAAGGGTGTTGTCCTTGTGACTTTGTGGGGGAAATATTCCAAGTCCTTTTAAATGTGTGTGAGAGGGTGAAGCTGTGAGTTCACGGGATCCAATAGGAAAAAAAAATATTAAAGGGGACCAACATAACATCTTGTGTGTTTCATAGAATCATAGAGTGTTTTCTTGGAATAATCTGTCTGAAAGTTTTTTTAATTTTCACAGCTAGTTATTAGTTAGCTGTTCTTAGGTGGGTATCATAGTTACTTGCTTTCCATATATCTTGCATCCCTTGTTGTCTTTCCCATCTTACTTTTATAGTTTCAACATCTGGGTATGGATTTTGTCATGTTCTCTTACATATTATAAAAAGAATAGCACTGAAGATAAACAGCATGTATTTTCTCTGCATTGTGCAAATATTTAATTCCTTTGACATAACTAAACCCTCAATAAAATTTCAACTCTAGTAGCAATGAGAACCAGAAGAGATTAATTAAACTATGTGAATTGACCTCTGAGAATTATTGTGAGGATATGAGATGCAGACTCATAAATCCTCCTTTTCTTGAAGAATTAGTGGAGGAAAATTGCCTATCAGTAATGTAGTCTGAATAGAAAAGCAAAGTTTGTTCTTTTTTGTATTTTAGTCAATTCAATATATTTTAGGTTTTTTATTACTTTTATGCATTTAATAAAACATTCGGTTTGTATAACTTAGTATGTCAAGCTTGTATATTGGGGTATTTTAGTTCATCTATATTGTACCTGTAGATGGCATCACTACTACATTTACAAACAGAACTATCCAAAACAGGGGTAGTACCTGCTGAAAAGATGAAGTTTCTTAGAACGCTTGAATACTGATCATAATGGATGAAATACATTAGAAACTGTGATTTCCCTCAATATTTCAGTGGCTTTTAGGTCATTCTGTGCACATTTTTGAGCCATATACTGAGACATCTTTTGGAGTAATTTCATTATAGGAGGGACATAATGTTAGATAAATCACATAATGCTTAGTTTTCTTGACTCTTGAGTATGCTGCCCCAGTTTCTTTGCCTTTCTTATCATTCATTACTCTTATTGAGATAGCATCTCTGAGGCATAGGTGCCCTTTTATGTGTTGTACAAGCATAGGAAAGAGATGTTTCCCACTGTCTTGCTTTTATTCTTGGGGAAGTACTGAAATGGAGACTGAGGAAGCAACTGATGAAGGATTTTTATCCATTTTGCCTGTTTTCTGACTGATCATGGCTCAGGATCACACGCTGCTTGTGCCTCAGTTTCTGACACTCATAAGTATTTTGAAGCTTGTTTTCCAGATCTCATAATCAAAACAAACCACTGGAATTGCAGTAAAATACATACTGGATCTTAAGGCCTGAGGTCATAATTATGGTTTTTGTCATGGGACACTTAGAACACACTGTAAATAGCATTGGGTGGAACTATTCTCAGAAGAGAAGAGTCTGTAACAGTTCTACGAGAATCCTAGGAAAATACATGGTTTCTATCGACCTCTCTAATATGCAGTTTAAGGCAGAATTTGCAATCAACATCTTTCAAACATTTCCTTTATTAACTGCATTAATCAATTTACCCTGCATGCAAGAAGAGCAGGTAAAAGGATCTGTGATAGTAAAATCTATTGATGATTTCATCAGCAGCTCCTGCCATGATTTGTTGAGTTGCTGTCAATCAAATGCATTAAATTCCAGGAAAATTTATTAAAATATTAAATAGCTCAGTGATACTGTTTCTTGCTGCCGTGATTAATAATACTGTCCACGTCAGAACAAACATCTAGTCAACACACTATTGCAGATACAACTGAAATTTCTTTGCCATTTTGGAAATAGTTTTATTTCACTTTGGATGGTGAGAAAATAAATACAGGGGAAAAAAAGAGAAACAGAAAGACTATTTTGGAATACCAGTTATCCGTTGGTTTAATTTGTATTTGATGCACGGGAAACAAAAATTGTATGAATTATTGTAACTTTCTTTCCCCTCCCCTCCCCTCCCCTCCCCTCCCCTCC
>VZSC01009449.1:63997-127412 GCA_013398225.1 Steatornis caripensis
ATTTCAGTCACCTTACGCTTTTCTTCAGTGACCTAAAGCTTATGCCTCAATCATTGAATTTCTTCTTTTATGAAACTCCAGATAGTAATTTTACTTTCTTTCTTGTCATGCCAACCCATATTTAACCTGATACCAAGTGGCGGTTCTGACTCAATGGGCCCTGTACACAACTCTCATTCAAAAGGGCTCTCCAGCAAGAGCTTTACCTGTATCTTGCATGCATTTAAACCACAGTGACTGATGAGATGCAAGCCTTCACTCTGACTAGGCTTTTGGCTCTCAGTCTTTCTTATTCACTTAATTCAGGTACCTGCAGATTCACTTATCCCATGGGTTTGCACAGCTGAAAGGGCCTTGTAGTTTTCCTGAAGGTGATTCCACTTCATATGTCTTACTCTACTTTTTTAAGAAATATGTACATTAAAAACCTGTGACCATCTTGAGATGAATAACTAATGTTTGAACTGCTTCCTTCATGAGTGAAGTAATATTATTTAAACTTAAATGTAATTTAATGAAAGTACATGTATTTACACTAAGGAAACAAATTTATTTCCCAAAAATAATTACCTATTACTGTCTATGTGTTTTGGGAAAACTAGAGTCTGAGAAATAAATGTTGTTTTCGATCAAATCAGGCACTCTTGAAAATGACATCAGTATAATCTAAGCAAGTTATCCACAGACTAGTTTAAACTGTGAGGGCTTTTAAGCTTCTGAGCTGCAGGTTTTGCTTTATGGCAAGTTATTATACAGTAAGTGCACAAGAGACAACATGATATGATTTCAAAGACTAATCTTGGCAGATCCTCAGCATTCAGATTACTTGTTCTGAATGCAACAGAGCACGTAGTTTGCTAAGCAATACTTTTGTTAGTGAATTGTCTTTCATTTTGTTGAAAACATGCTCGAATACAGTTTTGAAAATGAACACATACAAAAAATGGACTGCTGCCCAACTGAATAATAGGGTAAACTAATAAATAATAATTTTAGAAAATTTTGTTTAGATATGTGACAATAGCAGCCTTGCAAGACATAGAACTGCTAAATGAATTTATTTTGTATATAAATGAAATGTCTTAAACATTCAGTTAGTTCTAACCATATGTCATTATATTAGAATACAGCAGACATACAAATACACAGATATATGAACTATAGTGCGTATTACAGCAATGTAGACGTAGCAATAGGGGTTGTATTATCAGCTATTGTATTGAGGGGAAAAAAACTACTAATTCAACTAAAATCTGCACAAGAAGACACACCTTAAAGAACATATTATGGTAGGTGTTTTAAAATTAATCATCTTAGGGTGATGCTTCATTACCATACATCTAAAATTAATTATGAAATTTATCAGCTATCAGAATAAGTAGCAAATTAATTTTTACTTTTCTGTTTTATAGTTAAGTACTTATTTTCAGCTGTACATGCTATTGGAGATTTTAAAAAACAAGACGTAAAACCTACAGACTACTCTTTGTTAAAGTAAATGGTGCTCAATGGTTGCTTATATTTTTGTTTGGTTTATACCCATAAGACAGAAATGTTTTTTAACACAGAATGTTTAAAGTAATGTTTTAAATGTAGTTTTAAATGTTTTTGTCAATCCCCTACCAACTATATTGTGTTAAAATAATCTTACTCAGCCAAAAATGGCTCACAGCAAATCAGACAATAGAACCAGTATACCTGTATTTCTGTTGTAGCCATATTTGATCAGGTAACAACCCAGATAGTGTGCGTTACCATCAGCTCAGTTTTAATTCATTCTAGAGAGCATACATATCAAATAAATAATAATTCATCCAGATTGTCAGATGGTCCAATTAGCAGTATTTGAAACATTATGTTTTTTAAATACCATGTCAACATAGGGCAGTTTGCACAAAGAAAATCACAAATCCTGTTATATTTTAAAAGAATTTCCTTAGACTACTTGCAGTAGTCTAAATGATAATAACAAATTTAATTTAACTAGATGAAAATAACAACCTGAAACAATTTTGCAAAATTTTTCTTTAAAGGATTTAAACCTCAACTACTGAACTGTGCCTCTTGAGCCACATCACTATAAATGAGATGATGACCCAAATAGATAGCTTTCTTTTAATTATTTTCAAAATTTTATAAGATCTTTGAAGACAATTAGAAATGTCTAACAGGATTCCACAAATCTTCTGCCTCACAGTACATTCTTTTCTCAAAATAGCCTAAGATGGTGATAATTACAGTGCCCTATGTACAGGTAACTCTTTTTGTACCCATCAATTCTCTGAGTAATTTTACTTGAATAATAAACACCATTTGTACCCACCTCTTAGCTCTTGGCTTATAGTGTGGAGTCCCTAAAACTATTTTAGTGTCCAATCACAACATGTTGCTGTATTACATTTCATATTTTAGATCTATTCAAATCCATCTGAATTTAATTTTGATTTTTAATTATAACAAGCTCTTTTTCCCATGTGTTCTATAGCAGCTTATAATTTCTTCATCTTCAGAAAAAATATCCATTTCACTTTCATTGTTTAAATAAGCTGATATATAGTACGTAATGTAACAATTCCTTTTCCAGACGCCAAAGAAGCCAGACCAGTAAAGAGATAGGATACAGGCAAGAAAATGGGATAAATGACCTGAGAGATGAGGATATACTTAAAGGATTTGGTACTTTCTTTGCTTACTTTACTTTCTAGAAGATGATTAAAATTGTACTGCAAAAATTAGGAAAACTCAGTTTTCAAAGATATTAATGGAATTTTAGAGACAGAATGTGCCAGGAGAAGCAATATCTCCATTAGATCTTTATTAACTGAAAAGATAGACAAGCTTTTGGTTCCAAATTGCTTCATCAGCCATTGCAATGTAGTTCCTGTAGTGGGAAAAAACCCCCCCAAAATAAACACATTTTTTTAAATGAGAAAGTTAAACTCGCACTGCTGTATTACTTATTTATAAGTTAACATAGGCTATGAATATTCTTTTAAATGTTACAGGATCTCTGCCTTTGTATTGCTACCTCTAGATCAGAGAAAATTCCTTCCTCATGATCAGAATAATACAAAAGAAAGAAACAAGATGTGCGAGTACACCTGGAGACCAGTTGGCAACCAAGCTTTAGCCATCCGAAATGGCTAAAATATCTCTGAACTTCTTTCAGATTGGGAAGAGGCAAAGCAGATGGCAAGGCAAGAAGAGTGTACAAAGCTTTTGAGAAGGAGGGGTTAGAAACAATGGCTAAGATGAAGAATTAGCTTTTTTATTATTATTTTTAAAGTATTGCTGAAGTGTTAGAGTATGATCAAAACAGGATGTAAAGGTGAAGAACATTTGAGGTTTACTGATTAGATGAAGAAATTGCACAGTCCAAGCAACAATAGAAAACTTATAGCACCATAAGATTTAATGTTTCTGAAAGCTCAATAAAAGGACCACAACATTTTTCAAGGACAAATAGGCAGTATTCCAGGTACGTGTAAACCACAAAGACAATCTTCTCTTTTCCAGAGACAAATTCTGAAGGTGAGTCAATGTCTTTGTGTTGACGGTGAGGTTCTGGAGAAAGTCCTAAAGTAAATTAAAGAACACATTTTTTTTTCCTTCCATGTTTTCCTTAAAACTTATAAATTGAAAACCTTTAATTCTCTGCCAGTTATAGACATTCGTCTGGAATATGAACATCTACAGCTGCCAGAATATTTAAAAATGTAACTTGGATAAAACGGAAAATAGAACTAGATTATATGTATCACAGTTCTTACAAAGTCACATTAGCAGTAAAGAGATTCAGGAAAATTTCAGAACTCACTCTACAGAAACCTGAGACAGGAACATAAGGATTCAAATAGTAACTCTTGAGAAGGCCACTATGACATGAAAATAGGAATAGGATCTTATTCCTGGATTTTTCTCAAACAGATCTCTTGGCTTTCAGCAGAAAGCCTAATGTTTTAAGAGAATCAAGCCTTTTACAGCTCCTACTGATAGTTCCTTTGAAATGGTGAGAGAGCATAGATCCTATTGACATCTTCATTTTTAAAAATGTCTGGGAGTATTCATCATGTCTTTTCAGGCTCTACATATTTTGCCAAATGCTTCAATTCAAAAGCAAATATTATCTGGATATGGACTAATTAAGAGCTGCAGGATTTGGCATATAATGAAAGCTTAATGATGTGTTTAAAGTGAAGAATCTATCAATACATTTTTACTTGAATTTCTTCCTAAAAGTAAAATTGTGAGATTTTCAGATATGTTTCATTTTGGTCACAATGTCTGCAAATCTATTTGACAGACTGTAGCCCAAGAACAAAATAAACAGGTCAGAAATGTTGAACAAGTCTTTTCCTTCTGATTGTGCCCATGTTTGTTGTTATAGAAAACAGCAACTCTCAACCATTTTCAAGTCAGTCTTTTTTTCTTAAACTTAACTAGTTCTGCCATTCTTTTGCCCTAGGTTGAGGTATGTAAATCTTACAGGTTTATACCTAAGCCAGTTATCCTTTTTGAGATAGTAGATTGAAACAAGATAAGGATGATTCATTGATCTCTTTCAAATGCCTAAGCAGAGATGATTTGGCTTTGTAGATAGTGATCATTCTCCACAGACTATTAACAAGCCTGAAGTGATTAGCTCAAATATACATGCCTAGTCAGATGACTAGAAACCAGGCCAGATTAATCCTACTCTTATTTGCTGGCAGCTACCAGAAGTCTTAACATCTATATAGTTCAGTGAATAATTTCAGATCGGGAATGCATTTAATTAACTTCATCTGCCTCTCATTTTGAGTCATAAGCATCCTTGATGTTCTACTCTTTTATAAAATTGTAATTTATAAAGTATTCCTTAGTATCTCTGTATGCAATATAACTTTCCAGTGTATAAAACTGAAATGCATGGGTTAATTTTCACTTTAGGTGAAAATTTCACTTTAGGACGTTAAGGTCACATGGTAATTTTTTTTTCCTAACAGGATAAGCAGAAGTGTTAAAGTCAGTTTGTTGTACTGACTTACTAATTTCCTTCCAAATTCACATGTTATTTTTTCCAGTCAAAGACAAACAAAAGAAAGCTTAAATGAGTCATATCCAGAGTCTTTAATTGTTTACAAGCATAAGGAGTATTCTATCAATTACAAAAGAAAGGAGGAAGAGAGACATTTCATTTCTAAGAATTTAACCAGTGGGGTTATTCTTACCATTTCGTAATTATTCAATACTTTGATTTTGCCATTACAAAGAACTAGCACCCAAGGTAGCCTGTGTAAATTACCTTTCAGTTAATTTTTTTTCTTTTTGTCTCAATGTCTCATAAGTATTATGCTAGTACACTGACTGGAGAGAGATATATATGAACTTATTTTATATACACATATATATATTTCCCTCCTTAGTTCTTGTTTTCTCATGTTTCTTTGTTTTATTCAATTTTGCTGCTTGTTGAAATACTGGAGAAGCTCCTCCAAATAATTCCACAAGTCGATTGAGTCCATTTTTATGAAACTGAAATCTTTCACATCAGTTGAGAATCTGGTCACTTGCCATGTAATTTAATAGAACACTTTTGATTTATGTCCATCTTAGATTTTGTCCCAGATATTTTCTTGTACATAATTTTTTACTAGATAAATCATTTTCACTGGAGTAATAAAATATATTTAGGAATACTATTAAGTAAATTAACTAATGCTGCACAACCTGAAGTAAGGGGTCAAATAAGTGGCACTACTTAGCTTGGTAAAATATATATCAATCTGAAAATTAAATGAGAAATTGAGAAATTTTACACACATATAAACATTTATGTTATACTACATTGGTTTCATTCATGTTTGAAGGAAAATACACATTTTATTGCCCCAAATTCTTTGTTTGGAACTTCTGTCAAGAGTCTATTTGAATGTTTTTATTTGTTAATGAAATATTAATATTGAGCTCTTGTGTATTTTAAATGACTTATATAGTTATTGTTGTCAGCATCAACTTTATTCCTGAGGGCTGATACTGTGATACTGTGTTTCCTGTTTCATCTGGTGTTTTGATAAATGTTAAGGGAGTACCACAAAAAGAAAGTGCAAAAAAAAGTAACTATGTCAACGGTCGATATGTCAGAAGCATTTGTGGGTCAAAGACCAACTCAGTAATACACCTGTACATAATTGCTTGAAAGCCTCTGCAATTATATTTTGTTTCATTTCAGGCTTTTACAGTTTGAAACACTTGAAGACTAGTCACCTTCGTTTTTTAAAAAAAATATTTATCTTAATTATTTGTACTATTATTCACAATCTCCATGGATAGAGGCATCTTTGTTTGAGGCACTCAATGAGCTCTTCTAATCAGCTCTAAAAGTGAGAATAAGACAAATGTAGGGCTTGAAATGACATCAGAAACTACTCACTATTCAGTCCAATTCTGTATTGAAATGGGATAAGGTGCGCTTGTGTTGCATTTGACAAGAGTCTGTCTAACTTGTTCTGAAAACCCTCCAATGAAAGGGATTCTACAGTGTCCCTAAGAACATTGCTCCAGTGCTTTACAATATCCATACAGTAGTAAAAATTATATTAAAAAAATGTCATCACTGAAAAAGATATAGAACATGAAAGCTCTTTCAAGGGGCAAAGTAACTTTGCCTGGTGGATACTCAGTAGTTTAAGGTATAAAGTGAAAAATAAAAAAACCCAAACCTCCCTTATTAAAATGAAATATAAAAAGAAGTATGCAGCAAAATGTAACTCTGCAGGAGATGACTTGGCAAGGAAGACAAGACAAATACATGCAATTGTACTTTATTTGACCAGAAATAGTGAAGTCAAGTTCTTAGAACTAATTTTTCATCTGAAATATCATCCTTACAACTGCAGAGTGCCCTGTAAAAGCAGAGGCACTGATTCAATGTTGAATCAGAGGGGAAAATATTGCCTACTAAATCACTAGTACTATTTCTTGTACCATCTAGCTTTTTCTTGGAAGCTTTCCACTTAAGCTGACCTCAACCTTTCTAAGCAACTAAGAATAGTCAGGATCACAGTAAAAGCCAATGTAAGCAGAGGCCCTGTGAATAGAAATTCACAGAAATCACAGTAATTAACTGCAATCAACTATTAACAATTACCACTACTGTATTCTTTTAAAAACAAAAATGTTTAGATATTATTGTGCTATGTGTTCACTTACTACTGGGAATTTGAGGTAAAATTCAAAATCAATGTACAACAACTTTCCTTGTTACATCTTTTTTAGACAGATATGATACACACAATTGAAGATAATGACAGATGACTTACCAGCTGGCCTGGATATTTTGAAACATATCAAGAAAGACTATGGTGGTGTTTAAAATAAGCAAGGCTGAAATTTTGTTGCCTAAATTGAAGGAGGTCATCCAGACTATCTAATGTATCCTTAGGAAGTATTAGATGTTTGGAAAAATGCCCTGAATTCGGAGATATAAAGTAGATCTTCCAGTTGCTTCCACGCCTCTTGTGTTTGGGACTGTAAGTGCTCCCAGATTCAACAAAGGGTGTTGAAGACTACATATAATAGAATATTTCCTGAAAAGTGGGAGCTTGGGGTTGGGGTCAAATCCTATCAAGTTCAGGAGTTGTATGTGAGCTAGAACACAGGTCAGCTATTTCCTTGTTGTGAAATCTGATCACTACTCATAAGCAGATAGATGACAATTCTTCTCATTTCTTGCCTTACCTTGGTGTTTTCTTTACAGCTAGGGTCTACTTAGGCTTCCAGTCTCCTGGAAAAAATTTACTTGTTGACTCCCATGTTAAGGAAAGTACCTATTGTTTAGAGAACACTGGTAGATTAACTATAGTACAATTTCATCTTGACTAGTAGAGCTCTTTAGCAGTCAGATCTACTCAGGTGATTTGACTTAGTGGATGTCTTAGTAACTTTGCCATTCATTATAGACAGATTTTAAGAGGATATTTGCAACTCTTTGAGTAATTGTTCAGACATAATTTTCAGGAACTGTGAAGCCAAAAGTTGAAACTGCCTTCTGATGTCACTGCGGCTGGATTAAAAGGAATGGAAAAGGCCCATAGTTACTCTGCAGTTGAAACTGGGTGACCTAGAGTCCCTGTCTATAATTACACACTGATGAACCACCTGTTTTCTTTTCCAGATTCTTACTAGTGCCCAAGTGATATGAAAATAACCAATCTTAGCAAACTTTCCTACTTTTTCTAATATTCATACAGCTACTTAAATATGAAAATCATCCATAAGAACTGAATACTGATTAAAGTCGTTTATGTGGCTTATAAATCTACTCATTTTGATGAGTTATTAATGATAGTTTAACATTTAAAATATCGAATCACATTTTTTAAACACCTTATAGGAGACAATATTGTTTGTATATTAATGTCTTTAAACATTTTCTTAATTTTGGGATACTAAAAGTAAATGCTGGTACTGAGGAAGACTATACATCTCTTGTAAAAATTGTGTTACAGTGTGTGCGTTGAATGAACATAAATAACCGGAGTATTCTTCATTTTCCTTGGCATTGCACAGTGCATATGTCTTTTCAACAGACACATAAGTATAAATAAACTTATTGTAAATTTGAATGTACTTTGACAAGAAGTGTTGTTATATTTAAATACAAATTTCTGATCTATCACCTTTTCAGTTTATATATTTGACAACTTCTGTCAGTATGAAACTGATCAACTGATGCAGTAATAAAGTATGGAAAAAATTTACTGTGGGGTGCTAAAGGAGATTAAAATTCCTTTTTTAATCAACACAAAGACAGTTTTTAGTTTTACAATATTTAGACAAGAATATTTGTTTGACTACTGTAGTATAGTGCAGAGGCTATGGAGGCTGAAACATGCAAGAAAAATTGAGTTAGATTTTCTAGCTTAAAGATTAGCACTGACACTGAAGTTTTCAATACTAGCCTTACAACATTAATAGTATTGCTGGACAGCCACAAAACTGTTTTAGATCTCAAACAGTAAATCCCTGTTCTTTTTTTGTTTTGAGCAGAGTAGGTCCCAGTTCTGCCTTTCCTTTCAATTCTTTCCCTGTTATCCTTTTGTGTGTGAAAGTTTGCTGACTGAGATGCTTCAGACTCCAAATCTCAGTTGTCACAGATACCCTCGTGGTTTCACCACATGTATTCTTTCCAACAGTTTCCATTTTAAGCTCTCTGTTTTATACTTTGCCTTTTCAGGACCTTGTGGAATAAGACAGGATCTGCTCTGTTAGGTCTGCTGACCTAGTCACACTTCATTTAACAGGAATAAAGGAATCCACTGTTATGAAAGTGTACTGTGTTGCCTGCCTGCCATAGCTTTTCTAATGTCTGTAATTTCCTCTGAGGAATCCTGGCACACCTATTTTTTGGTTTATTCTAGAGGGATGGAACTGGTTTTCTAGAACAAAGCAAGTTTTACAGTATAGCCATGTATTTTTCTAACACCTTTCTTAAATTTAGATCTTTCTCCTGCTGATACAATTATTCCGTTTACTAAAGCTGAGTCCATTAAGAATGAACTGTACTTACCAAAGTGTGACAAAGTGGTTATGGTGTTTATGTTTCCCCATTTTTCACGACAGCTGTGTCGAAAAAGTTTTTGCAAGATCAGTCCTATGACATATGACATTTCTCCTCTACTTTTCATCTTACATGACTATCGATATAGTTTTGGCAGCTTTAAACTTAATGAATGCTATTTCATATTTATTATGCATTGATAGTAGAGCTGATATTGGAAAAGACTCGACAAAATTCATTTTATCTCTGGATATCAAACTAGAAATGATGATAATTGCAAAAAATGAGAAAAGATGCAATTTTCATTTAATCTCCCAACATTTATACCAATAGCAATATTTCTTTTGTTGTTTGACTCTTACAGTCAGTCCTTGAAAAAAATAAATTTTTCAGTTCATAGTATTCTCGCTTTGGTTTTGAGATATTATTATTTCAGTCTCCATTTTTATCCTGTCAATTTAGATCTATTTTGTTGAAAACCAAATCATAATCTGGTTTATACTATTTAGCTTGCTTTTTCGTATACTAGCCATATTGTAAGGAATTCTAATTTCATTTGGTAATTTTATCTGGACTTCAAATTCTGGATTACTTGGATTATTCCCTCTGAAGATGAATAACTATTCATTGCTATGTAAATTGAAGTGCATGGACTTTGTGCCTTTTATATTCCTTTGAAGATGAAGTATCTTACAAAGCCTGGAAGAAAGCAGGCCAGCTCAATGAGATTTCAGGATTCTTTTTATTTTGTTTCCTTCATTAAGACAGGACAAGTAAGGTTTAAAGTCTATAGAGGTCATTCTTTTATTACAGAGTATTGTAAGATCTCTTGGATATATTTATATAGTATAATTCATTTATATTTTCTTTTTTTTTGACTATTTAAAAATTACATGCTTGTACATTAAACCGTAATTTATGCTGCCACAGTAATGCACCCAAAGTACTTTCATGATCAAAATGGAAAGACCAGCTCATGAAGCTTCTAGAAAGAACAATGTAGGAAGAAATCTCTTTCTGTCTTAGAAGGGAAAGTAGATGCCCCTGCAAGAATTTTTAGATAAGATTAATACTGAACAGGGTGACAATGTCAGCATTTAGGACTTCACACCTGACATCTCAGGATGGATGGAGGGATCAAAGACATTCTTGCATCTCTTTCAACCACAAGGACCATGCAGGCTGTATGTCTTGCCGTGTGTCTGATGTAATCTGAAAATAATGGATCTGTCGATGGAAGAAGGGAAGGAAGACATTCCTGGCATCTTGAGGCCTTTCACCACTAAAAAAACAGTGAAGATTTAGCTTAGGAGAGGACTCTCTGAGAAGACCAAAGGATGCGTGTTCTTTTTCTATCTATCCCTTGCTTGTGTGTCCATTTTTGTCTCTGCCTTTTATCTGAAAGTACCAGAGCACACTTAGCTATTTCACACTAGCTGTCATTCTAAGCTGAATTTTGTGACTTAATCCCAAAGCTAAAATGATTAGGTGGGTCTGAGTGGTCTACTCATCCAATATGTTTTGTTTGTCTTAGCTTCCTGCTCTCTAATTTTTGCTGACTGTTACCATGACAAAGATAAAAATTGGCAAAGCTGGAAACTGTCTATTAACCTAATTTATGTTGTACTGTAAAAATTTCACATAGATCCCTAGTTTGCCACCTTCACAGAAAAACATAGCAGTGATATTGGCAAGAGACTTAGCATTTTTTTACATTATGTAAAGAATGTTCCCCTCTCTAAGTATTGAAAGGCTTAATAGTGTAAATGTTGCCAAATGCTACTGGCGAAGGAAGTAGAGCAAATATAATTTTCCACAAGGGTAAAGAGACCTGATTAACAAAGTTGCAATACTGCCACTAGCAAGCCAAAAGAAAGAATTCTGGAGAAATTGATTTAGTGCTGGTGTTCCTACCTGCTGTTGACTGGGTTAGACCAAGGTCTTGTCATTGACTTCTGTACCATAATTTAATTATAGAAGTTCATTCTTTCTGGATAGCACCATCCTTGGAACAACATTCTAATACATCATCAGCTGTTGATGATCACTAATGGTGCATCAAACTAATATATCATTAGCTCCGTCAGATAGGTGGCTTTGCAGATTAATTTCATCAAAGCACTGATCTGCGATGATGATGCATTACTTAAGGGATACTTTTTATAAGAATAGGTCTTACATCATTTTACATTCAAATGTTATTTAATTTCTCTAAAGCTTAATCAGTATACCTTTAAAAAATACAACTCGTTGATGAAAGTAAACGTGTTCCTGGAAAATCTGGACAAACATGTAATACATCAGAGCTAGATGATATATTTAAGATGAAAAATGGTCCCAAACCACAGAGAAGCTGTAACTATGAAAATGGTGAAATACAAGGTTTCTTACAAGTATCACATCCTTGAAGAAAAAATGTTAGAATTATGCAAAAATAGTGCAAAAATATTAAATCAAACTTGACTTTCCTTAATTAAAAATACAAAAGAATGCAAAAATCTGTAATACATATCAAAAAACCTGCAGTAAAATAGAATATTTACCATTAAAATTTCCTTTAAATTTTGTAACTCAAATAACTGTGATTGCTTGAGGAAATTTCAGAAAAGTAGAGAAAACTACATTTTTTTTAAACTTTTTCTTCATACTTCCTTTATATCTTACGGAAGAATGGAATTTTAAAATTTGCAGAAACATATCATTTTACGAGTTAATTTTCTATTAACTTCTTTTTCCTTGCATCCATCCTTTGATCTTCAAGACAGACTCATTAACTTTCATGTCCCCAGTGAAAGTACATCTTTTCCACATAGGTGTTAGTTTTTCTGAACTCCGTTATCACAGTACAAAGCATCCATGGTACTACCACATTATAAATGGTGTGTGCAGTTCTGGTCATCCACTCCTCAAAGAGAAAACTAGAAAAAGTATGGCAAAAGAAGATCAGCTTTATGATAACTTCTGTCTGGGTAGAAACATAAGAGGTTGGGGTTTGGACAACAGTATTTATAGAGAAACAGACATATAGAAAGGAAGGAATGTTTGAAAAGCTGCACCAGAAATAAAATTGTCTACTATTTTTCCCCAAAGAAAAAAAATGCAATAAAATTCTTAAACATTATTTACTTTTTCTTACAGAGCAGTTGAGTCGTGGAACTGAACACCACAGAATGCTGTGGAGACACAAAACTTAAATGAGTTCACAAAAGAATTGAAACTGAATTCAGCTTTTGGCCCAGAAGTCTCTAATCTATTTTTTTTTTTTTAAACAGGATGAGTTTGTTCTATCCACACTTAACTTCTGTCCTCAAGTATTTGCTACATTAATGTTGCTCAACACAGGTTACTGGACTTTTGATCAGATATTGACAATTAGTGACATTCTTAGCACAAGATTTCCAAGTGATCAGGCTTTGCCTTACACTGGCACTTCAGGAATCAAGCAACAAGTGTCTGGGATCAAGTTTGACAACAATTAGTTTCTGTTTTACATAGTTGCATTAATAGATAGCAGGACACAAATTGTCAGGATTCAATCTCAGTTTTGACTGTGCTTTGACATTAATTCTACATTATTTCTTTGGCATGATTTCTGTGGTGCATTACAGTATGCTTGATGTAGTAACCATTTACATTGCTTTCATGTACACACAAGAACTGAATTCGGTGTTATGTGAGCTATTGAAAATTGATTCAATAATTGGTTTTAAACTGAGAAAGTCAAAACATAATATGTGTATTAATGTTTTCTTTGTAACAAAAGGTCTTTGTGAGAAATTTTTCTTTTTGGTAAATAGCTATCAGTATTTTTAAAAATTCATTAACTATGTGTGAATTCAACAAAAATTAGAGATTATATGTAAAATTTTATTTTCTCTAAAAGCTTCATATGTCTACTACAGTAAAATAAAATCACTGAAAAAATGATATCATTGGATTTCTTTTCTCTGAAGATTCAACTTAGTCACTTCTTAAAGAAGAAACTGTCTTTTCTGCTGCTGCCAGCTCTCGTGATCTGGCACAGAATGTACTTTCTTCCACAGAGAAGAGTCAGAGTCACTCATACAACCCCATGTTCAGATTATGGCATGAGTGACACAAATTCAACTGTTGTCATTTTTCCAGTGTCTTTCCTGAAGTGTCTGCTTGGTGCTAAAATAAATTAAGGTCACTTTTGTCCCCTCTTCCCCCTCCCTTACTAAACTCAGTATCTGGGCTGAGTTGCATAAGTGTACATGAGTTTACAAATGAATACATGCAAGAAACAGCTCTTTGAAATGAAGGTGTCATTTACAGTCACTCTTTTTCAGGGAGAATCAAGCTTGAAAAAAATAAATACTCCAGAAGGAGCTGCATAATTGGGGGGGCTAAAATTTTAATGATTTGGTTTTGGGTTTTGGGGTTTTTTTTTACAGATAATTTAATGCAGTTATTCTGCTATCTTATACTGCTATATATAAGAATATGCTAGTGGGTGAAATTTTCTGTATACAAATCATATTACCTTTCAGTAGAAGGATATGTAATCATTCTCTGTTATAGTATTATTCCAATATTGCTTTAGATCCATTAATCCCAATATTAAGGAAGATCATGGATCTATCTCAGAGAATAAATTTATTTCCAAATGTGATATCTGTGAACAGGGGAACAAAATGTCTACTATATTTAAACATCCAAATCAGTCTTTTTGTAAAAGGACCCATCCTTTGCAAAGTCAGAATTTGAAACAGCTCATATATAATTCAGTAGTAGGTTAAAAGTCTTAATATATGAAAAAACTCATGATCACTGATAGTAATTTTTTTTTAAAAATCTGATTTTTTAACATCAGCAGACATATAATTGAAGAAAAATAAATAGGATTCACATCTGATGCATAGAAGTGCACTGATAAAGACACTGTAGCTATAGAGAAAAAAACACAGATCACTGGCCTCATCTCACCTGTATCTCCTCAAATTTAAACTATTGTGCCTAATTAGTCTACCCTAATTGTGTATGTTTCTTCTGCAATGAATGACAAGTACTCATTCGAGGAAGTCATTACTCCTACCTTAAGACAACTCATATAATCTATTCTTTGAAGACTGTTAACATGGAAAGAACTAGGCTACCAGTCTAGAGAAGTTAACTAGGTTTTTTTATGGCTAAAATTAAGTAAAACAAATCACTCTGCTAGGATGGTAATCTATTCCACACTGTTGATACCTAACTGTAGGAATCTAAAGGTAGGTGTCTATAAAGGAGCTAAATGACAAAACCCAGGACATCCTGTTAACATACATAGAAAATGTAACTGAGAGAGAAGACATCTGGGTAAACATAAGTGTTTGTTTTTAGAGTGAACTGAGTAGCTCTTCATGGTTCCAGTAAGTTCTTTGATCAGGGGCTCACTTTCAAGCCCCAAATGGGAGCTTAGAGCTCTAGGTTACATGCAAACACTTGTACATAGACAACTATTTGAAACTGTCTGCAATCTGAGTTAAACATTACTCGTGGGGTCTCTTCAGTTCCTGAAATGCCAACATCTACTACCATTGGAGACATCACAAGATGTCTAAGCCATCCACATCAATCTATCATATACAGAGCAGAAATTAAAGGAGGTTCTTGCCCTTCTGGAGCAACAGCTGGATGTTAAGGGAGAATGACAGATCATTTGATCTCAAAAGAAAGAGCACAAATGATGAGAAGGATGACACTATTACGATCTATTTCTAATTTTTCAATGTGAGATATCTTAGAGGTGTGAGATCTGTTTTCGTGAGGTCTAAGTAAAGCATGTTAACTTCAACTGCAAACTGCAAACTGACATCTGAAAAATGTGAAACCAAACAATTTTAATCATGTATTTACCTTCCCTTTATTCAAATATGTCTCTCTTTCCTGCTGACTCTATGCATTGAGTGAAAAATATAAATACAAGATGAAATACATGAAAATGTAATTCAATTCTTGATGGAGTAAAAAGTTAAAAAAAGTAAAAAAATCTGATATTAAATTAAGCCTTGCTGAGTCTTGAGAACAGCTTTCCAAATATTTTCAACTGGAATACATTGGTATGATTATAGATCAGAAAATCTTCCTGACTGGAGTTCAGGAACCAGCTCTACTATATGACTTTAGTTAAACTAAGTAAAAGAAAAAGGGAAGTTGCAGAGCAATTTGGAATAATCTCAAGTAGCATTACCAATAAGATAAAACTATACATGTGTTAAAAATATTAACATATACTCTATATTTATCAAAGTTTCTCTTTTGTCAAGGAACTGACTTTTTTGGGGATAAAAGAAAAATTATTTTCTTTGTACCTTCCTTCCCTTCATTTTGTAGACGGTTTTATATTTTTATCTCTAATGACTGTATAAAAAGCTTTCATGATGGAAACAAATTTTATTGACACTCAGTAAACACTTTTTGGGTGGCTCCTTTCCATCCTGTAGTATATTCTCAAAGATTTTATGATGAAATCTAATATCCTGTTTGACATAGGAAACAAACAGTTGTTGAAAATATATTTTTGAAAGAGTTACCACTACAATATACCTCAAAGTCAATAAAAGGCAAAAAATGTTAGGAATTTACCTGCTTGCTTTATCAGGAATATCAAAATCTATTTAAACCTCTTTCCAAGGTAGAGGGTTCTCCTTGCAGAAAGACTTCAGAAGTTGCAAAGAAGAAAAAGTCTGGGACTCTCAGTGAATTTGATCAAGAAGAGCTCTATCTACTGTTCACAACTGATAAATAACATATATCCCACGTAATTCCTAGAGGATAGGTTTTTCATTAGAAGCACCACTGTCAGTCCCATCCTCTCTTCTGATTTCCTTGCACCTTGGCTCCAAAGTATTCTCTGCTCTTTTCGAGTTAAGAGTTTCTGTAACATTGGCACAATCAGAATGAAAGCAGGTTTTTTGCAAGTTGTAATAAAGGTCTAAAATACAGTCTTCTTCTTTCCCATGGCTTACATTTGATGTTTTGCATTCCCAAACAAATGACTCAGAATTATTTTAAGCAATATGTAGAAGTGGGAAGTTAAACCTCTTTTGTTGGGTATTGCAAAGGAGGCATCTCCTCAAAAGCATCTAATAGAAAGTAATTTGATTCTGATATTTTAACTTGTCACTGTGGTATATATGCACAGTTTCCTTCATTTTGAAAGGAATGGAATAATCTGTGGTGAGTTCAACAACAGAATCTTTCCAAACTTCAGACACCAACAGTGCAGACACCTATACCCAAACAAGAGATCTAGAATTCCCTTGAAGGCAGAGACACTTGCAGTGCAGAGTAAATTTCATTCTAAAATATTTTTAAAAACTGATTAAATAAAAAAAAACACCTTTTTTTTTTCAGGTGAGTGCCTAGTGGCATACTAACATACCTGTCTAAGTCTTAGTGTGCTGGTATAATTTGTGCACAGTACTTTACCATCCAATGCAAGGCATATTGCTTCAGGTTTTGGTTTTTTTTTGAAAAACAGAGTCTTCTAGCTATGACCAACTCTGAATATGGTATTCACATCTTGATGTTGTTCTGATTACAGAATATAGCTCTGAATAGACTTCTGTCCTAATTAAATGGTGGGACTAGAAGTCCTTGACTAACATCCTACAACAGAAAACTCCGTAGAGTTCAAATGATTAAATTAAACAACAATATCATCAAATTTTAATGAGAAGGATTATCTCATTTGTGGATATAAAACTTATAGTAACTGTTGAAGTCATGTGAAACAAATAGTCCTTTAACCTAGATGTTGCTCACTGAAGGGGGCTAATTTCTTAGTGTAGCCCAACATGATATACTCATCAGGTGGAGGTTTTTTCTTACGCTGGAGTCAGTATCTGTGGGATCCTACCGTAACCGTGACAATGTTGATTTTTTTTTGTAATATTGATTAAAAAAATGATTAAGGATATTTTCAGCAAAGGGAAATGAAAAGAGCACAGACATTAGATTCTTCATAAATCAAGATTAATCATGCAATGCATTTCAATTAAAAATACAACAAATTTTCAGAGTTTTAAGCTTCATTGCACAGGATGGAGGGACATGGGTTCTTAAGGGGTTTTCTTGATTGTTTGTTTCTTTTTGAATTAATTCAGTATGGGCCACTGTGCTTCTGAATATATTTGTGATGTGATTGCCATTTTTTTCTCAATGCTTCCTAAATTAATCGATGGAAATGCCACAGAGTTATATTTTAATTTTCCTGTCTGATTATTTGTTTTAATCACAAAGCATTATTCAGACAGAGTTAGAAGTACTAGGCGTTACTGAAATGACTGTGGTCTTATATTTTTTGAGATACCTGACACTTAACTTTTATAGCTGCTATGACTGCATCAGTAATGCACACAGGAATAATTGTTAACTGTCAAGAACACAATGTATTTCTAATCATATTCCATCAATGACGTGTTTTACATTGTTAAATCATTTTGGCTGAAAAACAGAGGCTGAGAATGGAATATAAAAAGCCCGTTCTTTCAGTTTCTTTGCATTATTCATAAATGCAGCACCTTGTCAGCACTTAGACTGTAATCAAAACATAAATGATGTACGAATATTTTGTGTTCAAACTGCATGTAGGATGTTCCTGAGTTACACAATACATTGCATTGTCTTTTTTATAGTCAGTATAAAATGTTAACTATGTGTGTCATAAGTTCTGTGAAAGCAAGACTGTCTACTGTTTCCTTTTTCTTTCCTGATTCAAAAGGATGAATTGAAATTAAAGAAAAAAATGACAAAAAACATACAAAAAATCAACAAGCTGGTTTTATCCTTTACCATTGAATCTCATTCACACTCATTATGCTGTTGCATGGTATAACTTCATATCATTCTCAAACTAACTGTCTTGCGCACTGTTTTGAGAGTTTCAGAGATAAATAACATGAACAAATGAAAAAATGCTGTAACAGCCTTTTTTTGTGCAATAAATAAGAGGATTATAAACCACAACTTCTGGATTTTAACAGCTTGGAGTCTCTGACTATGTATTGAAAGCTGAAGAAAAAAGAAGTTGAGATTCTGGAGAAGTTGTGAAGGGTCAAAGATAAAACAAAGTATAACATACTGTAATTCTACAAAAAGCAAAAGAAGAAAAACGTGGATGAAATGATTTACAATTGAAAATGTGGAAAGATAAGTTAAAAGTATTTTTATTGTGCTCTTTGATTGACGGATTACAGAAAAATATTCCTCCTATTATATTAGATGGCTTTCTTATTACCTTCCAAGTTTTCTGCAGCAACATGTAACTTTGCTTTCAGTATTTTCTTTAATTTTGTTTGAGGACACTTGAGTGCAATAAAATAAAATGTAACTAGGAAACTTAGAAACACCTTCAACTTTAACTGACGCTATAACAGAAAAATGTTCCTTGGAAGAAATTTACCCCTATGCATAAATTCAACAAATGCACAAATTTTGCTGAATATTTTGCTTCATTAATTTATGAGAATTAATTAGAATACTGCCTTTTTGTGCTGGAATAAATATAATGTTTTTCTGGTACCTTTTCCAGGCAAAAAAATAAATCTGCTTTCAGTTGTGAAATTTCATAACTTGCAATGCCCACAGTCCAAAACACCTTCAAATTAAAATGCCAATTAAATGTACCCTTGCTTCTTTTCATTCCTTACATTGAAGTATTTTGGCAAAATGTCTGATAATAAGCTTTTGGTGAGAAATATACTTTATTTTGCAGGATAGATACTCAAATTTAAATCAGTTCCCTATTCCAAGCAATTGGAATATCTTGCAATCCAATATTTAAATTGTAAGGTAACATCTTTCCAAAATCACAGCTTTTTCATAGTAATCAGAAAAACACACATGCATATGAAATCTGTACTTCATTTTGTTAGTAATTTTCTTCTTTAGTATTAATTTTCCCTTAGTGTTTTAGCCCATATGGGACCAGATACTGTACAAACACAGAATTTAAGGATGTTTCATTGTATTACAAGTTCTTTGTCAAAAAGAAAGATGAATTTTATCACTTGGTTTTAATAGAAATGCTAATTTGGGGCACTGCACTAAGTCAGCATATGGCATCCTCAAACCAACAGCCTAGCTGTTGTTGAAGCTTTATACAGCAGATCAGGGAATAAAGAGATACTTTGCAGAAGTATTTTGGGAGCACCTCTCAAACATGAGAGAATGTTCCTCAAAAAAATACTAGTAAGTAGTTGAGATTGATTAGTTGGAGACTGAAATCAAGGTAGTAACGATGAATAAGAGCAAATATAGAGAGTAAGGCAAGACATTGAGAGGCTAAGCACTTTTATTTAAGCATGGAGAAATACAGGGAACAGGGAGTTCAAAGAGTTGAGTGATACAGCCAAGGATATAGACTTTGAATAAAGTTTTTGCATAGTGTTCTGATTTGCAGTGATCAGGGTCAGAAAAAAGATGTTGTACTAGTCAATAATTTATACAATATTCTCTTTATATGTTTTGCTTGCCGGAAAAGTCTTATCTAAGAAATATCACACAATCTAGAACTAAGACCTCTTACTTTCGTAGAATTATAGAATCATAGAGTAGTTTGGGTTGGAAAAGACTTTTGAAGATCATCTAGTCCAACCCTTCTGCCATGGGGTTGGACTTACAGTTTAAAACCATTACCCCTTTTTCTGTCACTACAGGCCTTGGTAGCAAATCTCTCTCCTTCTTTCTTGTAAGCCTCCTTTATGTATTGAAAGGCTGCAATAAGGTTTCCCCAGTGTCTTCTCATTTCCAGGCTGAAGAACCACAACTCTCTCAGTCTTTGTTCATAGGAGAGGGGTTGCAGCTCTCATTTTCATGTCCCTTCTCTGGACTCACTCTAACAGGTCTATGCCTTTGCTGTGCTGGGGACACCACAGCTGCATGCAGTACTCCAGATAGGGTCTCATGGGAGTGGATTCTGGGGGGAGAATCACCTCCATTGGCCTGCTGGCTGTGCCTCTGTTTATGCAACTGAGCATAAGATTGTCTTTCCGGGCTGCAAGTGCATTGCCAGCTCATGTCTAATTTTTCATCCACCAGTCCTTTTTCCACAAGACTCTCAATCCAGTCATGCCCTAGCCTGTACTGATAATGAGGATTTCCCCTACCCAGGTGCAAGACCTTGCACTTGGCCTTGTTAAACTTCATGATGTTCACATGGGTCCACCTCTCAAGCATGTCAAGGTCTTTCTAGATGGCATCCCTTACCTCTAGTGAATCAACAGCACCACGAAGCTTGGTGTCATCTGCTAACTTTTTGTGGGTGCACTCAGTCCCACTGTTTGTGTCATTGATAAAGATATTAAATAGTATTGGTCTTAGTATGGACCCTTGAAGGACAGCACACTGGTTTCCACTTGGACATTAGGCAATTGACCATAACTTGTTGGACACAGGCATTCAGCCAGATTCTTATCCATGTAACAGTCCATCTGTCAAACCCATCTCTCTCCAATGTAGCAGCAAGAATATTGTGACTGTATCAAAGTAAGGACAGTAACGACTGTATCAAAGTCCTTACAGAGGTCTAGGTAGATGACATCAGCAGCTTTTCCCTTGTCCACTGATGCAGTCACTCCATCACAGAAGGCCACTACATGAATCACACTAGATGAATTTGCCCTTGGTGAAGCCATGTTAGCTGTCTCTAGTTACCTCCCTATGTTTGACATGTTTAGACATGTCTTGCAGGGGGAACTGCTTCATGATCTTGTCGCACATGAGAGCGAGATGAGTGCTGAAAGGCTGAAAGCCTTACCTCACAGAGGCAAGATGAGTGCTGGTGTAGTTTGTGAAAGTGCTTCAACCACTGTAATAGCAAAAGCTATTTGGTGTCATGATCACTGCCACATCTTAAAGAATAGAAGCCAGCTTGGCCTCATCAGGTACCGGTCTTCAAAGAAAGGCTAGACAGACTGGCTCCCAAGACATAGGTGCCTAGCTTCTACAATTTCTCTGCTTAACAAGTGAAGAATGATAGTCATCTAAGATAGTAATTCCAAGTAATAAGAACTTGTGATTGATTTTCTAAGATCTTGCATTAAGAGACTTCAGTCATTGCACTAAGGCTAGATGCCCAACATCTGTGTTTAACTGAGGTGTCTAGATTGGAGATTTCAGCCACAATTCCAAACACAGTCAATATATCTAACAGAGTTACTTTTGAATATCACATAATGAAGTTGCGCAATGATCTCTGCATATCCCTGGAGTATTCTAGCTATTCATGAAAGTCTGGGGGAATATGACAGGAACTATGGAAAAACCACATCTCACTAGGCTAGTACATGGAAGTCAGGCAAGTTATGTCAAGGCATCTCAAGAATTATCAGACACATCTGTCTTTATAACTGAATTGAGTACAATTTCTTTTAAAAGCTTTAGTCATCCTATAGCCATGCTGACCAAATGCACTTGCTCTTTTTTTTTTTTTTATTTCCTCTATCTGCCATTTCTTGACTCTATATAATACCATGTATGTTAGTGGGTTGAACATCCACAGAATACCAACTGCAATACTCTGGGGGTTCTTGTATCTCTGTGATCTCTTTGCATGTCTTCTGCTCAGAGAAATGTAGCAGTACATCTTTCCTGGCACGCTTTCTTGAAGCAGAAGTCAGATTGTGATTTTGCCATGTCTGTATCCACTATGTGGTATATACCCGTACAGATATTTACAAACTTACGTATGCATGTACTGAAACAGGCTAAAATCTGCAACTTTCGGGAAATAAATATCAAAAAATTTTTTTTTTTTTTAAGAATTGTGAGAGGTATTTGAAAAATCTTGCCTGGGTTATGAGTATTCAGTCATAAAAAAATATGTGTTAAAACTTCTGTACTATTAACGACTAATTGATAAAGGTAGAACAGAAGATTTAAGCTAAGCTTACAGGGTCAATTTTTTTCTGAGTGAAACAGATGAGACCTAGAGTTTCCATCTAATAAACTTAACATAAAATTCTGAAGCAAAATAAAGCCTGGAACAAACACAGTCTGTCTAAATAAAATAACCTTAACATAGTATTTAAAGTGGATCTGAAGTGAGCAAGTTATTTAAAATGAGAAAATACTGGATCTTAAACACATTGTTAGGAGTTTTGTTTATAAATAAAATACCAAAATATTTAATTATATGCAACTAAAGTATATTTAAACCCCTAAGCAACATTTGCTTTAAAAGACTACTTACAGAGAAATAAAAAATGATAATAAATTCTAAAGACTCCAGTGGCATCATTTAAAAACCATGTAGTGAATTTATTAAATTTCACATGGAAGATGAATATAATTAAATAGGAAAATGCTTATTTTGATTTGAGACCTTCTTTCAGAAGCCATGTATCACTTATGTAGGGCAATTTTCTGTTTAGCATTTTTACAGGAAAAGTACAAATACACTTAGTGTCAATGGCATCAGTTTCACTTAAATAGTGTTAACAAAGACATATTTAGTGTTAGCTAATTAAAGTAGGCTAAATGGTATTGTTGGAAATGCATTAAGGAACAACAAAGATAGATAGATATACAATATTTACAATGGGTAGAAACAGATACAATATAGTCCTGGCCCCAGTGGTACCCATTTCAAGTATCTAAATTAAATATACTAGTATAGTGCATAATTCAAAATTTGTCTCCTATGTAGAACATCGGAACAATTTTGAAATCACAATCAATCATAGAAATGCAGAACAGCCCAGGCTGGAAGGGACCTTGGAAGATCATCTGATCCAACCTTTCATGGGAAAGAAAGCCTCAATGAGTTTACCTATCTCCCTGTCTGATTGCATCCTGAAAACCTCCAGTGACAGACACTCTACTATGTCCCTGGGAAATTTGTTCCAGTGACTGATTATTATTCTGTAAAAAATTTCTTTCTTATATGGAGATAAAACATCTTCTGGTGCAACTGGTACTCATTGCCCCTTGTGTTCATGTGGCTTCTTGTGAACAGAGAGCCTCTGTATTTGTAGCTGTCCTTTAAACACTGGAATACTGTGATGAAGTCACCTTGAACCTTTTCTTCTCCAGGGAGAAGAGACCTAGCTCCTTTAGTCTTTCCTCATAGGACAGGTTTTAGAACCCTTTGATTATCTTTGTAGACATCGTTTGAAGCCTCTCCAGTCTGTCTGTATCTTTTTTGAATTGTGGGGAACAGAACTGGACACGGTACTCCATGTGTGGCTTGATAAGTACTGAGTACAGCGGGATGTTCACATCTCTACCTCTGCTAGTGTACATGATAATAAGGCCTCATTTTTCACAATGCAAGAAGACTGAGAAGAGATTTGAAGACAAGGTTAGAAACCTGGAAATGTAGAGATTTTATTTTAATAAAACTGTAGGTCTTACCTTTTCATTTACTAATATACAGAATCAATGTTATTCTTGGATATTGAACTATTCGATCCTGCTTGCTATGCAAGAAATCAGTGTTACAGTACACTGAACAATTTCTTTACATCTATGCAGTGACACAAAACACAAACACAAACGATAGTTCAACAAGATGTGCTGTAATTCTCTTGCTGTATTTTAGAAACAATGCAAATAAATGTTCATGGCAGGAAACTGCTAACTAATTGTTTGAACTGTATGTCTTTCTTGGAATGATTTGTGTTTAATAGAATCAAATAAAACTTTCTCAGTTCGGTAGTTTGCCACCTTGTGTTTAATGATAACAGTAAACAAATGCTTATATTTATAATTCACATCTATACATAGATACGTATCTCTGTAGATTTACACAGATGGACATAGCTGAGACTTCTGAAATATTCTGTATCAAATATTGGTTTTCTTAACCTTTAAAGACTTGTGTACTTGGGATCTTTCAGAAAAAAAATAGCTCACATCATTAACTTTCAGAATAAATTAATTAAACCACCCTAAATAATTTTGTTAATATTTTTTTATAATGGATTACTTAGGCCACTTCAGAAATTTAGATAAATTCTATTTCTTTTGATATGAGCTTAATCTTGTCAAGGTAATTCACTTTAAATTCACAATCTTAGTTTGAATTTATTTTCCTGACTCTCCCTGTGTAGCCCCATCCAAGGGCAACGTCTAGAGTAAAGTGAAGAATTAGCTGTAGTATAGATGGGAATAATTGTGCTAGTTTTAATCAAATGAACACAGACAGTGCTCAGCTGCATTTTCTCCAGACAAATATGAATAAAGTTGTCAAAGTGTACAGTCCATTATAATTTTGGTTACAATAGACTCATTTACCAGAAATTAATAGTTAATACTATGCTGTTATTGTAAAATGATCTTTCAGTTTCATTAAAGTTTTACACAATAAAAGTATTATATATTCTAAATTTGTGTCATATTTGAAGGTAACTGGTCAAAATATTTTAAACCTTCAAGTCCTTAAAACGGTACTGGAAATTTCTACAGATCTCAGATACATTTAGCTATAGCAGTTATACTGTAAAAATATAAAACTTTGCACATCCGTAAATCCTACTGCAATTTCATCAAAGGTCAAAAAAAAAAAAGTCTCAGAAAATGCATATTTAACAAGAAACAAATCTGATTTACCCCAGTTACTTTAGTAAATCCAGTTAACCACATATGTTGTTGGCATGTTTCTCATTCATGTACAGTATTAAGACTGACTATTGTTAGGAATGTTCCCTACAGAGGATGCTGTTCTAAAAATAGATGAAAGAAGTTAAGATGATTCTGGCAAATTAACTGTGATCAGCTGTCTAGACAGTTCTTGAAGTTTTCCAGATTCTGCAACCTGATTCAGTACTATTTTCTCAATAATTATTCCCCTGTCAAAATCCCCACGCTACTAAATGTCCCAAGCTTCTTTGCTCTGGTTCCTAGGTGTGACACCTACATTTTGCAATAGGATTTTGCGTTCTGGTCATCTTGCCACTATAATGAGGGTTTTAAATTTTCTGTATTTTCATCATTACTTAGGTGCCATTGTTTACCATATCTGACCTTTATCTGCTGGTCCAGAAGGTGCAGCTCTTCTGTAACCTAACTAACTCATGTGTCAGATTTTTGAAGTGTCATGGATGCCTTAGATGCTTAGAAAATATCATATGGCAGTAGATGAACATGCCTGAGCAGCTAAATATATCCCCTGGAAAATAAGATTATCCTATAAATTTAGACACAAACTTCAGAATGAAACAGAAACCATATATGCTCATTTATGCTCATATGAGCTCAGAAACTGTATATTCTCATTTCTCTTTATTGACTACAGTGGGATATTAGGGTGACTACCTGAGATTTAGAGAACTAACTTCAGGTATTTAAGATTTCATATAAGAATTCGATTTCCACTTCTAAAAAGAATGCTGAATTAATTTAGCCACTCTAAAATTACATTCAAAATAGACAATGAAATATAGCATGATTTTCAGAAAGCCAGAATACTATTCACAAGCTGACATAGTTATTAACCCCAAGATGCCTCCCAAGATGAGAAGGGCAAGGCCAAACACCTCAAGGGTTTGTATGGCTATAGTGGATTCTCTTGCACTCCCCCAGGGAAACCTGTGTGTTCAATTACCTCTCTGAAGTGCATGTACACCAATGCACACAGTATGGGGAATAAACAGGAGGAGCTAGAGATCTGTGCATGGTCACAGGGCCATGATCTCATTGCAATTAGAGAGACATGGTGGGACACTACACATGACCGGAACACAGTCATGGATGGCTATGTACGTTTCAGGAAAGACAGGCCAACAAATCTCAGTGGTGGAGTTGCTCTTCATGTGAGAGAGCAACTGGAATGTATCAAGCTCTGCCAAGGGTGGATGAGGAATGAGTCGAGAGCCTATGGGTAAGAGTTAAGGGGCAGGCTAATACAGGTGACACTGTTGTGAGTGTTTACTACAGGCCACCTGATCAGGAAGAGGAGTTGATGAGACCTTCTACAGATAGCTGAAAGTTATTTTCATGGTCACAGGCCCTGGTTCTCACAGGGGACTTCAGCCACCCTGGTATTTGCTGGAAAGACAACACAGCTAGGCATGCACAGTCCGAGAGGTTCCTGCAGAGCACTGATGATAACTTTTTGACACAGGTGGTGGAGGAGCCAACGAGGAGAGGAGTGCTGCTGGACGTGTTACTAACAAAGAAGGACTGGTTGGGGATGGGAATGCTGGCGGCAGGCTTGGCTGCAGAGACCATGAGATGGTGGAGTTCAGGATCCTGCCTGGAAGGAGCAGGGCAACAAGTAGGATTACAATCCTGGACTTCAGGGAGAACTAAATTTTGCCTCTTCAAAAACCTACTTGGAGAAGTATCATGGGTTAGGGCTCTAGAAGGTAGGTGGGTCCAGGAGAGCTAGTTAATATTCATGTACCACCTCCTCCAAGCTTGAGATAGATGCATCCATCTGAGTAACAAGTCAAGCAAAGGGGGCAGGAGACATGCATGGGTGCACAAAGAGCTTATAGAAAAACTCAAAGGAAAGAAGGAAGATTACAGGATGTGGAAAAGGGGACTGGCCACTTGGGAGGAATATAGGAATGTTGTCAGAGCATGCAGAGATGCAACAAGGAAGGAATTAAATCTGGCAAGGTTGGTCTAGGACAACAGGAAGGCATTCTTCAGGTACATCAGTAGCAAAAGGATGACTAGGGAAAATGTGGGCCCGTTGCTGGATGAGATGGGTATCCTGGTGATGTAAGATACAGGGAAGGTGGTGTTACTGAATGTCTTCTTTGCTCAATCTCCACTGCCAAGGCCGACCCTCAGGATTCCCAGACCCTGGAGGTAAGAGAGAAAGTCTGGAGAAAGGAAGAATTTCCTGTGGTTGAGGAGGTTTGGGTTAGAGACCACTTCGGCAAACTGGACACCCATAGATCCGTTGGCCCCCATGGGATGCATCTGTGAGTGCTGAGGGAGCTGGCAGATGTTATTGCCAAACCACTCTCCATCACCTTTGAAAGGCTGTGGAGAACAGGAGAGGTGTCTGAGGATTGGGGAAAGCCAATGTCACTCCAATCTCCAAAAGGGGCAAGAAGGAGGACTCGGTAAACTACAGGTTGGTCAGCCTCACCTCCATCCCTGGGAAGGTGATGGAACAGCTCATTCTAGAAGTCATCTCTAAGCATGTGGAGGAGAAGAATACTATCAGGAGTAGTCAAAATGGATTCACCAAGGGAAAATCCTGCTTGACCAATCTCATAGCTTTTTGTGATGGCATGACTGTTTGGGTAGACAAGGGGAGAGCAGTGGAAGTTGTCTACCTCGACTTCAGCAAGGCTTTTGACACTGTCTCCCACAACATCCTCAGAGGTAAGCTTAGGAAGTGTGGGTTAGATGAGTCGGCAGTGAGGTGGATCGAGAACTGGCTGAATGACAGAGCTCTGCGGGTTGTGGTCAGTGGTGCACTGTCTAGTTGGAGGCCTGTGAATAGTGGTGTTCCCCAGGGGTTGCTACTGAGTCCAGCCCTGTTCAAGATCTTCATCAGAGACCTGGGTGAAAAGACAGAGTGTACCCTCAGCAAGCTTAGTGACGATAGAAAGCTGGGAGGAGAGGCCGACCCACCAGAAGGCTATGCTGCCAATCAACATGACCTGGAAAGGCTGAAGAGTTGGGTGGAGAGGAACCTGATGAAGTTCAACAAGGGCAAGTATAGCGTCCTGCACCTGGGGAGGAACAACCCTATGTACAAGTTGGGGGCTGACCTGCTGGAAGACAGCTCTGTGGAGAAGGATCTGGTAGTGCTGGTGGACAACAGGTTGACCATGAGCCAGCAATATGCCTTTGTGGCCAAGAAGACCAGTGGCATCTTGGGTTGCGTTAAGAAGAGTGTGCCCTGCGGGTTGAGGGAGGTGATCCTCCACTCTGCCCTGGTGAGGCCACATCTGGAATCCTGCGTCCAGTTCTGGGCTCTGCACTTTAAGAGGGACAGGGAGCTACTGGAGAGAGTCCAGTGGAGAGCTACAAAGATGACAAGCATCTCTTATATGAGAAAAGGCTGACAGACTTGTGTCTGTTTAGCCTGCAGAAGAGAAGACTGAGAGGGCATCTGATCAATGCTTGTAAATATCTAAACGGCAAGTGTCAAGAATATAGGGCCAGAGACTTCAGTGGTGCCCAGTGACTGGACAAGGGGCAACGGGCACAAACTGGAGCACAAGAAGTTCCATCTGAACATGAAGAACTTCTTTACTGTAAGGGTGACAGCACTGTAACAGGCTGCCCAGAAATGTTGTAGAGTCTCCTTCTCTGGAGATATTCAAAACACGCCCGGATGTATTCCAGTGGACCCTGCTCTAGGGGCACCTGCTTTAGCAGGGGGGTTAGACTGGATGATCTCCAGAGGTCCCTTCCAACACCTACAATTCTGTGACTCTGTAATTTCAGAAGCTCACAAGTGGCTTAAATTTCCTTGATATTAAAACCGTTATTCCATAGTGACACCTTGTATTCAATGAAATGACATTATAAACGTATTATTTAAGCAAGTACTTTATCCAGTCCAAATTAGTAAACTGCTCTCTGTAGATAATAAGTAAAGTATTTAAGTGTTTATGAAATAACGTTTCAGATGTTTTAATAAGTTTTCCCCATAGGAAAATAATTAATTACTTACAGCACCAAAAATAACCCTAGATCTTTGCCATCAGGAGAACCTGAGAGAAAAAGATCCTGATCTGCATTTGCCTGAATGGATTTTTTCCATTTAAAATATTTTCATTTAATTCTTACTAACCATTCTCAGTCTGCCTTCGAGCTGCATTCACCCTACCTTTCGAAACTAAAATAATAGGCTAAGCATACATTCTTGGAGAAGAAAATACGACTCACAGATTTTTTTTTCCTTTTGCACTAAGTCAGTGAAACTTCTATGCAACAATTCTTTTATTTTGTCTGGATTAAAAGAGTTGAATAGTGTACAAAATATCATCTGGTGTAAAAGTGGAAAACGATTTTCTAAACACATGTCCAGTGGTTGTGGAGGGTTCCAAGACACCATCTAAAGTGGAGAAGTTGGCAGCTCATTCCAGACTTATCCTTCAAGACTGTTTATCTCCATAACAGACTTGACTCCCTGTGTGCGTCATTCCTCTACTGGCTAAAGGCTGACGCAATCCTCAATTTACACACTGAAGTGACAAAGACAGAGAGCACACCACAAGTCATTTAAGAGAGAGTATCACATTTATTATGTAATCAACTTAAACTTTTCAGTCATTTTGAGGCTTCATTCTATTTGGAAAAATGATACTAGACATTAATAAGTGTTTTGGTTAAGCAAGAGTAAACCAAGCACATTATTCCAAATCCGTGAGGTAGCTTCAATGTTTTATTTATTGTAGTACAGGGTACATACATAGGTAAAGCAAGGTCAGGAATTGAGATCAAGCATTATATCCTCAATTAATTCATACTGGTTAATTGCTAACTTGTGCTCTCAGCCTATTTTGGATCACTCTAACTAGTTCTCTACAAGACACTGCCAAGGCAAGGTTCAGTGCATATTGCACAGCAGGGCATCTCCTTAAAGGCAACATAGAAAAGACTGTAATAGATACTCAGTTCCTTTTTATTTAGCAGCTAAGACATAGCCAATAACTAATACTGTTCATGTTTGCATGGTGTAACCCTCCACAAAAAGAAAAAAAACAAATATGGATGTGTATCTGCCAAATATACAGGAAAGAATGAGGGAGGGAGAGTGGGAGGGAAGAAGGTAGGAAGAGACGGAAAAAGAGAGGAAGGAAGACAGTGGGGGAGGGAGGGAATGATGGAGGGAGAAGGGCAGGAAACAGGGAGGGAGGGAGGAAGGAAGGAAAGAAGGAAGGAAGGGGAAGGAAAAAAGAAAAAAGACCCAGAAAAAATGAAAAAAAAAGGAAAAAAAGATAAAGGTAAAAAAGTAAAGGAGAAATTAAAGTAAAAGACAAAAGGAATAGGGGGAAGGGAAAGAGGAAAAGGAGTAAGGGAGATGAAAGTGAAATAGAAGGTGAAGGAAGAATGGGAGAGATGAGGAGAAGGGGTAGTGGGAGGGAGGAGAAGGAGAAAGGAAAAGGAAAAGGAAAAGGAAAAGGAAAAGGAAAAGGAAAAAAAGACAGTAGTATTGTCAGACAGCATTATTTCTAAAAACAAAAAAGGAAAGGAGACATGAATATCTAATAAACACATATTAATAATTTAGCTTGAAATACATTGAATTTAGGCGTTTGTTTTTTTTTTTTTTCCCCGAAAGTCATCCAATTAATCTAAGGTATAGTTAAATACTATTGTCTACAATATCCTTTTCTAATCAATACAAATATTATAAACTGGAAATTAATAACACTGGTGGCACCAGATTTAAACTCAAATGAAGATTTTTATCTACAGAAAACTGTTTTTCAATAGTTCCTACAGTCTGAGTATTCATTATCATATTTGTTGTGTTTGAACTGATTTTTATGTAATATGCCATTTCCAACCCTTTACTTGAGACAAACAAAGCAAGCAAGTGAAATGTGATATAGCTCAGAAACATAAATGGAAAAGCTTCTTAACAACAGGCACTAAAGTGCTGTTGCAGAACTTCATAGTTTTGTTCTTTTAAAATAAGGATTGTTTCTATAACAATTTGCTAAAATTACAATAAAAAATAAGAAGTAACAATAAGGGCTATCTACTTTTTTTCATTCAGGGATATTTTTCAATAACTTTTTATTTCATTTTTATTTAAGTATATTTAGATGCCTAATGGAATTTTCAGAAGTATTTAAGTATTTAAGCTCTTCTGGAAGCTTTAGGGGTGTAGATACTTTGAAATTCTCCCAGAGGTAGAATTTAACTGTAGACTGTATACACTTAACACTTGTGGTGGGTTGACCCTGTTTGGGAGCCAGGTGCTGACCAAAGTTATTCTATCACTCCCCCTCCTCAGCTGGGCAGAGGAGAGAAAATATAATGAAAGTCTCGTGGGTGGAGATAAGGACATGGAGAGATCACTCACCAATTACCATCATGGACAAAACAGACTCAACTTGGGGGAAATTAATTTAATTTATTACCAATCAAATCAGAGTAGGGTAATGAGTAATAAAAACTAAATCTTAGAACACCTTCCCCTCACCTTTCCCTTCTTCATGGGCTTAACTTCACTCCTGATTTCTCTCTATCTCCTCCCCCACAGTGGTGCAGGGGGACAGGGAATGGGGGTTGCAGTCAGTTCATCACATGTTGTCTCAACTGCTCCTTCCTCCTCAGTGGGGGAGGGCTCCTCACACTCTTCCCTTGTTCCAGCATGGGGTCACTCCCATGAGAGACAGTCCTCCACGAACTCCGCCAACTTGAGTTCTTCCCATTGGATGCAGTCCTTCAGGAACAGCCTGCTCCAGCATGGGTCCCCCACAGGGTCACAAGACCTGCCAACAAATCTGCTCCAGCACAGGCTCCTCTCTCCATGGGTCCACAGGTCCTGCCAGGAGACTGCTCCAGCATGAGCTTCTCATGTGGTCACAGCCTTCTTCGGGCATCCACCTGCTCCGGTATGGGGTCCTCCACCAGCTGTAAGTGGATATCTGCTCCTCCATGGACCTCCACGGGCTGCAGGGGGACAGCCTGCTTCACCATGGTGTTCTCCACGGGCTGCAGGGGAATCTCTGCTCTGGCACCTGGAGCACCTCCTCCCTCACCCTTCTTCACTGACCTTGGAGACTGCAGAGTTGTTATTCTCACATATTCTCCCTCCTCTTTCCATCTGCAATTGCTGTTGTGCAGAAATTTTCCTATCTTCTTAAATACGTTATCACAGATGTGCTACCACAATGGCTGATGGGCTTGGCCTTGGCCAGCAGCAGGTCTGACTTGGAACTGTCTGGCATTGGCTCTAATGGACATGGGGAAAACCTCTGGCAGCTACTCACAGCTGCATAGCCCTGCCTCTACCAAAACCTTGCCATATAAATCCAGTACAACACTAAATAACTGCACTCATGTCTACATACAAGATACATACAAGACAAGAATTTAAGATCCTTACACTATGAGGTCTAGTCAATGGCGCCTGTACAGCTATCCTTCTCACCTAAAATTAGACAGGTCTGTCTCAATGCAGGTGGCCAAAAATAAGCATTACTACTATTTTGGACACCCTAGGTTACATGAGATATCTACTCAGGGCTGTGAGATGTGGTGCAGTGTCTTTGGGAGACCTATGTTGTACTGAAGCAGTGGCTAGCCTTCAGGCAGAGCATCCAATATGGCACATCTTGTATGACACTAGACACCTATGGATTGAGTGATTACAACACAATGTTTGGTCAGTACTCATCTATACTTAGGTTTCTGCAACCTGAAACTACATACAGTCTCTCTTCACTTGCTTATTCATAAGCATCTCATACTTAATGAGGCTGTAGGGCATCAGAGACATCCCCAGGGAGCTGAGAGCTGTTGCTCAGGGCCTTCAGGATACCAAGCCATTTTAGGGTGGCAGCTGGCAGCTCTAAGTAATGCTCAGGCTACTGCACGGTTACTCTGATGGCTCTAGATATTCATGAGTGAGGAACAAAAAGAAGTCTGTGAAACCTGTGTTCATCTTCAGGTGAGCACAGCTTTTTGAGATGACCCTTTAAAAATTTGTTCTTTAGACATCTAGCAGCAGCTTCAAAAAGTAAAGCAGTCAAGTCCAGTGCTGTGTTACTTAGAATTTAGGAGTTTAGCTCCAGAAGTTAAATTTTCAGTTAGGCATTTCCCAGTTCTCAGAAAAAAGAAATGGGAAACTTATGCACACAGATCTGTGTGTTGTGCTGAGAGGTGGCTGAGCTACCCAAAAAGAAGGCCAAATGGACTGAAACAGACAGACCGTGTATCCTGGATACATGCAGGCAGGACAGTGACATGGCCACAGCTGTAGCTACACAGACAGCCACAGACAAGGCACTGACCCAGCAGCACCCACATTCAGGAATCACACCAGACACAGGCACGGGAGCCGCATCCCCTTCTCCTCTTGGGCTGGCAGAGGCAGAAGTTCACTAGTGCAGCACACATCACACTCTCCAGGTTCACAAGCACTTACATGTTCAGAGATATCCCAAGCACCTACATGGCCCCAGCACCCCTGACTGGATCCCAGCTCCCCTTACCCACCTCACGGGTCCCTGATTCACTGGCTGGGCCAGCTGTGTGCTAGCTGCAAATTTGTCCCACAGGTACACCACACTCATGAGTTCACCTCAATACCAGCAAGGACACCCCACCTGCTTGATACCCCTATCCAGACTCAGGGCCTCCAACTCGCTGGTTTATCCAGCTTGGAGATTGGAAGCAAATCCACATGCACACCCGGTTTGAAGAAGGTACATACATGTGCCCCCAGCAGCAGGCACCCAGAACGTGGGCTGTGACCCGTGGTCTTGATCCAGCGCTGATCCCCTCAGTCACTCTGGTCCCCCCTAGTAGCTGGTTTTTGGGACATACACTGCTCCTGCTCCAGTGGCAGGAAAGGAAAGACCCCACTGGTTGGTGGTTAAACACCCCACTGCCTCTAGTAGCTGACACCACACCCCTGGTCTGACCCCGGAAACTGCTACCCTCATGCCAGCTCTTCCAGTAGCTGTCACTGAGTCCTTCCAGCACTGACACACATGGCATAGAGAGTGAGATTACAGAAAGTCATAATTAACAAATAATTTAATAGTAAGACAAGACAGATCAGAGTGATCAAGTGCTTGGCTTGGTCAGACAAACACAATAACCAGCACAGGTTTTACACACAAGCTGCTTACACACACTTGGGGAAGAGTGTCTAGAAAAGGTGCCCAGTGGAAAAGGATCTGGGGGTGTTGGTTGATAGCTGGCTGAATATGAGCCAGCAGTGTGCCCAGGTGCCAAGCAGGTCAACAGCATCCTGGCTTGTATCAGAAATAGTGTGACCAGCAGGACTAGGGAAGTGATCGTCACTCTGTACTTGGCTTTGTTGAGGCTGGACCTCAAATACTGTGTTCAGTTTTGGGCCCCTCATTACAAGAAAGACATTGAGGTGCTGGAGCATGTCCAAAGAAGGGCAATGAAGATGGTGAAGGATATAGAGCATAAGTCTTGTGTGGAGCAGCTGAGAGAACAGGAGTTGTTTAGCCTGGAGAAAAGGAGGCTGAGGGGAAACTTTATCGCTTAGGTTGTAGTGAGGTGAGTGTCACCTCTTCTTCCAAGTAACAAACAATAGGACAAGAGGAAATGGCCCTAAGTTGTTCCAGGGGAGGTTTAGATTGAATATTATGGAAAGTTTCTTCACCAAAAAAGTAGTCAAGCATTGGAACAGGCTGCCCAGGGAAATGGTTGAGTCACCATCCCTGGAGTTATTTAAAAGAGATGTAAATGTGGTGCTTAGGGACATGGTTTAGTGGTAGACTTGATAGTGTTAGATTGATGGTTGACCTTGATGATCTTAAGGTTTCTTCAACCAAAACAATTCTATGATTCTATAAACTTTGAACAATCCCACATGTCCCCCTCAGGTATCCCAAATCCTCCTATTCCCCTGTTTTCATCTTCTTACCAGCTGCAAAGACCAGTCTGGTCCTCTCCAAAGCTCTTCCTGCAGTTTCTTGATGGTCCATCAATTAATAATTGGAGACTTTGGATTTTTGGCATTGTCTCCATTATACTTTGTCTGCAAGGTGTGTGTCTCCATGTGGTTTTGTTTATTGCTTTACTCTTTACTTGCAACTGAAGATCTTTTTATCCTTCCCTCTCCTCAGGGAAGTGGTGGATTCCCCAACATTGGGCACTTTTAAGATTCATCTGTACAAGATGCTGGACCATCTTGTCTAGACTGTGCTTTTCCCAAGAAATGTTGGACCAGATTATCCTTGAGGTTCCTTCCAACCTCATATTCTATGATTCTGATACTATGATTATGTCTTTTGGTCCGCAGTTTCATTGTTATAACTGTTACCTACTGTACGGTGTAATAAATATGACAGTCAGTGTAAAGTCAAGCCTTATGGTGAGGCAACATTGAGTGAATCTCATTCCTTTATGAGCTAGAAGTCAGTAGAGCATGCAATCTCAGCCAGCAGGGAGTCTTAAATGTCTTGGTTCAAAGTCAATAAATTTTTTCAATGACATGGGTATTTAACGTACAAACTAGAAAAATATGGGGGTTTTTTGTTGCTTTTTGTAAAAACTTTATTCTTATAGGCTTAGAAACACAGAAGATGTATGTAATAGGAAGAAAAAAGTGCCAGATCTATAGTAAATTTCATCAGATCAGGATAAAAAAGAACAATAAATTTACAATTTACATACCTTTGGAATTCTGTTGCTTTAAAAAAATAAAGCATATATATATATATACTTATTCTGCATAGATTCTTCATTAAAGTAAATGAGCACAGCATTATTAAATAGAGCTACACCCAGGTACCCTGAGTAAAAAAGTTTTAAATAATAATCAGACAAGAATCAAACACTGTCTTAGTTCAAAATGGTGCACAAGGCTGTAGGCATACCAACTCATTAAATCCCATAGATTTCCTGATGTTTGTATGATAGGAGATGTCTTCAGCACATGCCAGATCTGTACAAAATTATATCTAGACTACCTGCATACCTCCCCATGAGCAGCATTTGTACACAGACCACCAAGAACACACCTTGGTTCTTATAATTGTAATCCCTCTATTTGAGCGTACAATTTATGCCATGCCAGATGTTTCTCTGACTGACTTTGGAAAGCAGGAACAAACCACAACCCTTCCTCATTGCATTTGGCTTTTTTTGTTTTGAAAAAACATCTGTATTTCTGCCTCTGGACTCAATGAATTTACTTTGGCAGCCTGAATTTGGAATCATATTTGAACTGGAAATGCAGAATTTTGCCCAAGGATCCCAGTAACTTTGCCACATTTTTCTAAAAGTGGCAGAAAACTTTGAAACTGTGAGGACTTACGAGTCAGGAAAAAAAAGACAGGGAGATTGCTAAAAGTGCTACATGGTGGGTGGAATTTGTCTAAAGATGAATAGGTGGGGTTTTCAACACAAGAGGGAACAATGCAATTACATTATTTCAATTTTGCATGTGGTGGAGCAGGAGTTTCCTACAGGGTGTCATATATCCAATAAAATGCAATACGCTTGGCAATTTGTCATTGTTAATAATTCAGCTGCTTACCAGACCTTGGCAGTTTTGCTGACCTTATTCTGTGTTTTCCAGTAGGAAATCCAATAGCTCATATTCACATTTTCTTATTTTTATTACTCTCTCATTTTTCTGTATTAACTTAATCCTGAATAAAATGCTAGTGTATATTTTCAGACAAGAGTGGAAGTATAACACTATATGGTTAAAGATGTGACTGTAAAATGAGATTTGTGACTTATTACCTGTATTTTCCAGTTTTTCTGCATAAAGAGTCTAACCTCACTTGGGTCAAAAATGTTAAATAGATGTACAGTAATAGAGTCACAGAATCACAGAATGATGAAGGTCTAGTAAGGTCAGCTAAAAGAGGTTGTCCAGGGCCATGTTGATTTAGGTTTCAAACATCTCCAAGAATGGAGATTGCAAAACCTCTCTGAATAACTTGTTCCAGTGTTTGATCACTCTTACAGAGAACAAGTATTTTCTGGGTTTCAGCAGCATTCTTGCATGCTCAGTGTCTCTATTTTTCTGCCTCCTGTTCCTGAATCTATTTCTTCTATGTTTCCTTTTTACATTTAAGCTTAGTGATAATATCTGTGTTCACCCATCCAGACGTTCTACTGTCTTTGTTTGAGTTCCTTCTCATCAGGAAGGATAATTCTTGATTCATGAAAATCAACCATTTGTCCTCTACCACTCAATTTTCCAGGATCATGTCCCTTGGGTTTCTTCCAAATAGATCCCGAACAAGTCAAATTCTGCTCACATGACATCCAGGACTGAGATTCTGTGGTTTGCCTTTCTTCTTCCTCTTACGATTATGAACATCATCTCATGGTAACTACAAAGCTGCTTCCAACCTTCTCATCTCTGACCAGAGCTTCTTTGTTAGTAAATATGACATTCAGCAGAATGTGTCCCCTCATTGGCTTCTTGACCACCTGTGTCAGGCAGTTGTCAACAGGGCACCCCAGAAATCTTCTAAATTGCTTGTGTCCTGTTGGATTGTCCCTCCAGCAGACATCAGGGTTGCTGAAGTCCTTCATGATGACCAGGGTTTGTGAACATGATGCTTCTTCTGGTCATCTGAAGAAAGCCTACTTTACCTCTTCTTCGTGTGCAGATAGTCTGTAGCAGGCACCCACTACAACATGTTAGACTGCCCTTTAATCCCTACCCACAGGTTCTCAGCTGGCTCAACTCCTATCCCTAGGCAGAGCTCCATGCATTCCTGCTACTCACTCACATGCAGGGCAATTCCCCACTCCTTGCCTTCCCCAATGAGAAGAGGAATTGTGCCTTGTGGTTTAAGATATCGAGCAACTTGTTCTGCTCACCTACATACAATTATTGAAGTCAATTTTCTTACAAGAACATTAAAATTGCAAACTAAAATTTGATCTAAATGAGCAGACAGAGCTAAGACTTCACCACAGAATTCATCAGACTGTATTAACTTGTGTACTTCCACAAACAAACTGTAATGGTTTAAAGCTGGGCTGGCTATTAAACAGATGACAGACACTCTTTGTTAACTCCCAAAGGGATGGGGAAAGAGAAAAGGGAAAGAGACAGGTTGGAAAAGTTAAAAAAGCTTTAATCTAACTACAATAATAGTAGAAAAGATAATAATGAAATATATGCAAATGTACACAAATATATAAAAACCTACTATCAATCTCCCCCCTACCGATGATGACTATGTCACCCGGATGCTGCGGGACACACCCCGAAAAAGTCCCAGGTTATACTCAGCAGCAGGCAGGAGCTGGATTCAGGAATGGACGGATCGGGATCAAAAGGCAGAAAAATTGGACAGAGTCCTCCTCGGATGCTGGCCGTAGAAGAAGAGAGAGTGACCCTTGTGATCCCTCAGCTTTATACCGAGTATGACACATATGGTCTGTTATACTCTGTTTGGCCAGTTTTGGGTCACCTGTCCAATCCACTCCTCCCCTTTTCCCCTGTGGCCCCTTTTCCGCTCTTTCATATCCAGTGTATAACAAAGTTAGCAGAAGCAAGCATCGACCTTGTTCTCCATAGGAGTAACTATAAGTAAGAACCTTTCTGCATACCATTCCTACTGATGTTCCAGCACTAACTATAAACATTGAGCCTTATCATTGCTAGAAGCAGCTACTGTCTGGAAATACAGGCAGTTAATTTCAGAGAGTGCAGATTCTCAGAAGAGACTTAACTAAAAAGTGAAGTTACTGAAAGAAAATTGTTTCTGTTCTGGCCCAAACTAGGACAACAGTATTTGAGGTGCGACCTTGCCGGTGCCAAGTACAGGGGGACAATCACTTCCCTAGTCCTGCTAGTCAAACTATTTCTGATAGAAGCCAGGATGCTATGAACATTCTTGGCCATCTTGGCATACTGCCAGCTCATAGTCAGATGGCTGTTGACCAATATCCCCAGATCTTTTTTCTCTAGGCAGATTTCCAGCCACTCTTCCCCAAGCCTGTAGCATTGCATGAGGTTGGTGTGAAGTGCAGGACCCGGCACTTAGTCTTGTTGACTCTCACACAGTTGATCTTGACCCATCTATCCAGCCTGTCCAGATCCCTCTGTACAGCCTTTCTACCCTCAAGTAGATCAAAACTCCCTCCCAACTTGGTGTCATCTGTAACTAACTGAGGGTGCACTCAATCACCTTATGCAGACCATTGATAAGTGTATTAAACAGAAATGGCCCCAATACTGAGACCTGGGGAACATTACTTGTGACCAGCCGCCAACTGGATTTAACTCCATTCTCCACAACTCTTTGGGCCCAGCCATTCTGTCAGTTTTTTACCCAGCGAAGAGTACACCCATTAAAGCCATGAGCAGCCAGTTTCTCCAGGAGAATGTTGTGGGAAATGGTGTCAAAGGCTTTACTGAGGTCCAGGTAAACTACATTCACAGCATTTCCCTCATTCACTAAGTGGGTCTTCTTGTTGTAGAAGGAGATCAGGTTAGTCAAGCATGACCCTGCTTTTATAAACCTACACTGACTGGGCCTGATTNTCCACAACTCTTTGGGTCCAGCCATTCTGTCAGTTTTTTACCCAGCGAAGAGTACACCCATTAAAGCCATGAGCAGCCAGTTTCTCCAGGAGAATGTTGTGGGAAATGGTGTCAAAGGCTTTACTGAGGTCCAGGTAAACTACATTCACAGCATTTCCCTCATTCACTAAGTGGGTCTTCTTGTTGTAGAAGGAGATCAGGTTAGTCAAGCATGACCCTGCTTTTATAAACCTACACTGACTGGGCCTGATTGCCTGGTTGTCCTGTATGTGCTGTGTGATGATCTCAAGACGATCTGCTCCATAACCTTCCCTGGCACCATGGTCAGGCTGACAGGCCTGTAGTTTCCCAGATCCTCCTTCTCACCGTTCTTATAGATGGGCATCACATTTACTAACTTCCAGTCAACTGGGACATCCCTTGTGAGCCAGGAGTGCTGATAAACGATGGAAAATGGCTTGGTGAGCACTTCCACCAGCTCCCTAAGTACCTTTGGGTGGATCCCATCCAGTCCCATAGATTTCTGTATGTAACTTGTGCATGTGTATGACTTCCACAGTGCCATGTCACCCTGGCCACGGCAATAGTTAGAGCACAGTTGAAAGAAAAGTTTCCTTTCTGTAGCTTCTGTTAAGCTTGGGGAGTTAAAGCCATGGGTTCCATCTGAGTTGATTATAGTTATCCTTTAGTCCTCGGTATATGTTTTAATAGTAATCCAGAGACATCATTTTGACTTTCAGCAGTGACAAGCAGGAGAAACTTGCCTGGTCTTACTACATGTATCTGTTTTAATTCTTTGTTAAAGGAGTGTTTGTTACATGCCCTGCTGTCGTCTTCAGTAGTGCACTCTGAGATGGAGATCAGGTGCTTTGTATTAGTAGAGATAAATATTGAAAAACTGGGATCTGCTAGGGAAGTTTGTTAGAAACATATGAAATTTTACATAGTTTTTGCATTTATATTTATAAATTTACATGTAACTTTTTATATATAACAAATTTATATGTATAGTTTTATAACTACATGCATATCTATAGTAATATATGTAAGTATATGCATATTGTTCTTGATTTAAATTTAGTGCCTCTTGCTGTATTTGCCCCAGATACAGACAGCAAACATGACTTGACATGCATGTGAGGCACAGCAAATTTCAAGATACTCTAAGGATGCAGATTTTTAGAGCACTTAAGTTATTTTTTAAACCGCAAGTTGTCCTTACTCATAACTATAATGAAACTGGTGCTCTGCTATAATATCCCATTGGTTGTCTGAGGCTTACATTGTTGGTATAATCCCTAATTTTAGAATTTGTCTACTCTGTGTCTGCTGGCTCTAAGGAAACTGAAGGATGCTGAGTTGTGTTTCTGATTTTAGTCTTACTCTGGAATTGAATTTGCTCTTCATCCTGAGTTTTATTAGTGCACTGCAAACCACATTTATTTACAGCAAAGTCCTGCAAGGCAAGGTATGTGTGTGTGGTAGGTACCTGGAGGTGTGGATAGAAATGGAGGAAATTATTTCTGTAATGGTTTCTGAATGTCCGGATGCTTCCGCTAATACCGTTACATTTCAGTTTCTGCTGAAGTTCACTAGGAAGGAATTTACTTGAAAATTTTTTGTCCAATGCTTGCCACGTGACTATAATGTAAATCTGAGCGTGGATCTTTTACAGATTGTGGGGTTAACTGAATTTCTAGCAGCAGACAAGAAAGCAGAGTGATTACCACAAAACTGCTTATCCACCAGTATCTGTGAAGCCCGAATCCTTGGTAATATTTTCAAGCTCAAAACTTTCTGTCATGTGCCTAAACACCTCATGTTTCAGTACTGCTGTATAACAGTACACATGTCATAGCACTGATTGTTCGCTGTATAATCTATTGAATGATATGTTAGATTGAGTCTGTCCCTCTTACTAATGTCTTCTCACTGCTCAACAAAAAAGTTGCAGTTCTTGTGTTCTTTGAAAGTAAAGACTGCTCTGGTTTCCTCTCATAGGCAGCTTTCCCCAAATACCTTTGCTTTCTAATCTTTAAATGTCTGAAATTTATTTTTTCACATTAATATTTAAGCCCTTATCACTGTTACTTTCTAAAAAGACAAGATAAAGTTTCTTGTATTTGTAAGTATTACAAATGGAAACCAAATGTACTCCTTAAAGTTAGTGAGGTTTTTTTGCCACTAGGTTTTCTCCCTCAAAATTTTTCTTCTAGCCAAAGACAGAAATAATCAAGTTGGCAATTCAGGCTCTTAATAGAACAGCTGCCAAGAGTTTTTACATCCTTACAACTCTTTTTTTCTGGTCAAAAAGAATGCTGAACACTGAAGTTTTCTGTGAATCTATTGTTCCTGCTTAAGTTCTTTTCTTTATTGTTCATAAAACAACTTTCTCAAACTCTGTTTGAAAAACAATGCAAAATAATTTGTTTCAATATATGCCTTGAAAATGCAGTACAATTCATTGCAATAATACTTCACCTCAGGTTTATTCTGTTTTCACACTTTGTCTCAAATTGTTTCTTTTCAATAAAGATTGGTTTCCTACTGGAAAAAATTTCAACTTTCACTTCCTTCTACTGGAGAGCTGCTTTTCATAAAAGTTACTTCGAATCAATGAAAAATAGTAAATATCAGAAAAGGGGAAATTTGTCTGAACAGTCAACCCTAATTTTGTTCAATCTTTGTATTAGTTATTCTTTCTGGAAAATGAAAACCAAGGAAGCTTTTTTATCAAACAGATACACGTATTTCTTTAGCTCATAATCTAAGGCTTTGCTTTTTCATGAAACTCTAATCAAGCAAGATTTTAAAAAATACTGTTATAGTAAAGTGCATGTTCATTTTAAGTCCAAATAGGTAAATCCATTTACAGGTTTTTTTCACCATGTTTTTTATAACAGATACATCATCTGCCCAACATGTCTACTTCAGAACCTTTGGCATTATAAAATATATAAAAGGTCATTTCCTATTGCCTCGGACAACATTTTATCTTCCAAAATCAACCATCGAACAAGTAAGTGTGTATTTCAAGGCAATTCGCGGCCTTTCAGAGGTCAGCGAGGTCCAACGGCATTAGACTTCACTGTTTCTGAAGTGCTTTGAAATACCTCAGGAAATAAGTAGAAGATATCATTGTGTTAGTTTTTTTTTTTTTTCTGAACTTAAATCATTAGAAAAAAGGAAGTAATCTTTGTTGTCTGAGAGATTTAACTGTTGCTTTAGTGGCACAATATGAACCGCAGCCCAGTCATATATACATTTAGAAAATACAGACATATATATGTGTATGTCTACACACAAAAATATGTATAAACTGTGTTAGGATGAATAATCAAAACCATACAATTTTACGGAAGACCAAATGGTGTGGGATTTACATTGTCTGGCAGAACTGCTATTGTAGATGTTTGGAGTAAACAATATGAAACATATTTGAGTGTCACACTGGATTTAACCCAGATTCAAGCTGTTTTAATGATGATGTTTCTATGAACTTCAGTTAATTCTATATGCATAATAACAAAGTGTCCTGGTTTTGGCTGAGATGATAGAGCTAATTTTTCTTTTTAGTAGTTGGAATAATGCTGTGTTTTGGATTCAGTATGGGATTTGGTAGGAGAAGAATGTTGATAATGTACTGATGTTTTCAGTTGTTGCTAAGAAATCAAGAACTATTCAACTTCCCATATCTTGCTAGTGTGCAGGTGCACAAGAAGATGGGAGGGATCATAGCCAGGACAGCTGACCCCAACTGACCAAAGGGATATTCCATACTGTATGACGTCATGCATATAAAGCTGGGGAAGAAGGAGGAAGAGAGGGACATTTGGATTGATGGCGTTTGTCTTCCTAAGTAATCATCATGTGTGATGGAGCCCTGCTTTCCTGGAGATGGCTGAACACCTGTCTGCCGATGGGAAGTAGTGAATGAGTTCTTTGTTTTGCTTTGTTTGTGTGTGTAGCTTTTGCTTTACCTATTAAACTGCCCTTACCTCAACCCACAAGTTTTCTCATTTTTCCTCTTTTGGTTCTCTCCCCCATCCCACCAGGGGGAGTGAGCAAGCGACTGGGTGGGGCTCAGTTGCCTGCTGGGGTTAAAACACAACACAGGGTTTTCAATTTTCAGATTTTATGTAATTCAGGAGGTAGAAATAGAAGATAAGACAACAAACACTAGTTTCCTATATTTTATATTATTTCATAAACTACATTTGTTTATACTTAAAATAGTTGGAACTTCACTATATTTTATTCAATGACACAATTAACTTTAAAAAAAAAATATAAAAGCCTTAGCATTTATCATGCTGAACACTTTAAAAATTGTACTTCAGCTTTTCATTTTTTTGTCAATACAAATGTAAATAAACCAACTTACTGAGTATAACATGTGAACATAATATCTAATGATGTATACTATGAGACAACTATTCCTGTTATCCATAGCCAGGTATAGTGTCTCCTGCATGTACAATAAGCAACATATTATTTTCTGATTTTTCTCTTGCTAAATCATGAACAGTGCTATCTCAGAATGAATGAAATGTTAAGGTGTTTTTTTTTTTTTTACATCAGTTCTAAAGGAAAATTAACAGAACATACTATTTTCTTTGAAATAAAGAATCTGTATTCTGTGTCTGCTGCTCATTCATTTGTTGCTTCTCTTAGGAAGTTGAGGAAATTAGGTTGGAATGTCCCCATCTGAAATAATGATTTAAACAGGTCTGACTTGCATTATCCATCTCCTTTCTTTGCTTCCTTTTATAATGAAATTTACTTGTCTTATGCTTATTAATTGTATATGTAGGCATAATTGAGATAGGAGGATGAAACATGACACTTGAATGAACTCTCCNATTTGTGAGCATTGATCAGAAATACTATTCAAAAATTTAAATTCCATTACATGTTTCAATCTTTGTTTCAGATAAATACAGTAAGAAATCGTGTAGAGATCAGTAACCAAAGCATTAGTTTTAACTCACAGATTCTGGGAAATCGTTGTACTGAATTTAAATTATCGTTGAATTATCTAAGGCAATTAGGACATCACAGCTTTTTCAGTGTGATTATTAACAACAAAGCTGCAGCAGGTTTATGTAAATTTAGAACTTGGTAAGATTTGTTATAGTTTTCAGCATTCATAAAACCCTTCATATTTAGCCCTCCAACAACATGCTTTATTCTTGCAAGAAACTAGCAAGTTATGATAGCTGCTTGATATTAATTAATAATTTAGCATTTACAATTGTCCTTGCCTTTATCCTAGAAGGGCTTTTTGTGAGTCCTGGCAGTTTATTAGAAGATGCACTGCAGGCAATTAGAAGATGTCATCTTCATACAGCTTTGTTGCNGGGGAGTGAGCAAGCGACTGGGTGGGGCTCAGTTGCCTGCTGGGGTTAAAACACAACACAGGGTTTTCAATTTTCAGATTTTATGTAATTCAGGAGGTAGAAATAGAAGATAAGACAACAAACACTAGTTTCCTATATTTTATATTATTTCATAAACTACATTTGTTTATACTTAAAATAGTTGGAACTTCACTATATTTTATTCAATGACACAATTAACTTTAAAAAAAAAATATAAAAGCCTTAGCATTTATCATGCTGAACACTTTAAAAATTGTACTTCAGCTTTTCATTTTTTTGTCAATACAAATGTAAATAAACCAACTTACTGAGTATAACATGTGAACATAATATCTAATGATGTATACTATGAGACAACTATTCCTGTTATCCATAGCCAGGTATAGTGACTCCTGCATGTACAATAAGCAACATATTATTTTCTGATTTTTCTCTTGCTAAATCATGAACAGTGCTATCTCAGAATGAATGAAATGTTAAGGTGTTTTTTTTTTTTTTACATCAGTTCTAAAGGAAAATTAACAGAACATACTATTTTCTTTGAAATAAAGAATCTGTATTCTGTGTCTGCTGCTCATTCATTTGTTGCTTCTCTTAGGAAGTTGAGGAAATTAGGTTGGAATGTCCCCATCTGAAATAATGATTTAAACAGGTCTGACTTGCATTATCCATCTCCTTTCTTTGCTTCCTTTTATAATGAAATTTACTTGTCTTATGCTTATTAATTGTATATGTAGGCATAATTGAGATAGGAGGATGAAACATGACACTTGAATGAACTCTCCTGTATTTTGAACGGTGGCAGCTGAAGACATTAGCTAGAAATATCACTTCTTTTGTCAGCCTCTGGCAGATTTAATAAATATCCTCTTTATCTGAACAAAGATGACCTTTTTTTCCATCATTTAGGGAATTACATACCAATGATCATCCCAGGACTCTAGTTCATTACAGGGACAAGTAGCATGAGATGCTTGATCGAGTTATTACCCTAAAACCAGTGTGGACTTATCATTAAACTTCATACTACAGATCTGGGTAATAATACAGCTCACCAGCTGTCTGTTGACCAGAAAATGAGCTAGTAGGTGTGTAANAAGAAATCGTGTAGAGATCAGTAACCAAAGCATTAGTTTTAACTCACAGATTCTGGGAAATCGTTGTATTGAATTTAAATTATCGTTGAATTATCTAAGGCAATTAGGACATCACAGCTTTTTCAGTGTGATTATTAACAACAAAGCTGCAGCAGGTTTATGTAAATTTAGAACTTGGTAAGATTTGTTATAGTTTTCAGCATTCATAAAACCCTTCATATTTAGCCCTCCAACAACATGCTTTATTCTTGCAAGAAACTAGCAAGTTATGATAGCTGCTTGATATTAATTAATAATTTAGCATTTACAATTGTCCTTGCCTTTATCCTAGAAGGGCTTTTTGTGAGTCCTGGCAGTTTATTAGAAGATGCACTGCAGGCAATTAGAAGATGTCATCTTCATACAGCTTTGTTGCCTATTCACCTATTTAATTAAAGCATTTTCATTACTTGAATTTGGCTTGTGTTGGAACAGGTACAAAAATACTTGTACCTAAAGTAAGATACAAATGTCTTACAATAGCTCTGTTGTCATGGGAAATATATGTAATGAAATAACTTTATTTAAGGGAAATACTAAACATGAAGGAAGAGACTGAATCTTGATTTGATTTCTGTAACATAGGACATCAAGATTTAAAGTCAAAAGAAGATGTATGTGACTGTTCTGGTCATTTAACACTTTGAATAAAATATTTTGAAAATTACTTTATTAAAATTGCTTCAGTAGTTTCAAGTTTTAGTACACAGTGGTGTTCTGGATATTTTTTCCTCTCTTTTATTTATTTTTGTATGTCTAATATCTGAATGATGAGAGCACAAGACATAACACAGCAGGCAGAGATGTGTTTGGCATACCTAAAGGCCTTACAGAAATATTTGAGAATTCCTGGTACAAATGCTCAGACATTTTATTCATATTTTGAAAATTCTTATTTCAAATTACTTCAATATACTTACTGTTTAAATTAGATTGTATGTTATTTTTCCCACAGATGATAGTTCCCTCTATGTTTGGAAAGGCATTTTAGGCATAAGCTAGTTGACATGAGTTGTGGTATATTGTACACAGAAAAAGCACATTTGCTGTTCTTGATATAAGAGTTAGTGATTTCCAGCTATATAACATGTATTACAATTCACAGTAATGATTTGTAACCGTTATTCTAAAACCATCTTTTCAAGTGTGAAAATATGACACTATTTATACATACATGTGAAATATAACAATTATTTAACATTTTATAAATTACATGTAAATTCAGTTTTAACATAAAATATGCCTTTAATACCTGTCAAAGTAAGAGTTTCAAAATAAAAACAACAAAAAAATAATTACTTATGCTCTTATGAATTTATTTAATGAATGCAAAGAAAAATGCACTCAAGATGTACTGAATGATGAATATGGAAGTTGACAGTGAATATTTGCTATAAACTTCTTGGCCAATATAAGTAAGAAATAAAGAAATTCTAAAACCAATATATTCTTGGCCTGCAGAAGTCATTTTATGGAAAGAAAACTGAAATTCCTAAAACTTTGCTGAATAACTATCTATCTCAGGCACTCATAAAATCCACAAAGATTTTCTTAGATTTACATATTAGCATGCTTTACAATTTAAGAACTGCAAATTCCTATTAAAGCAAGCTCAGGTTTAACTTTTACACAGCACATGAATATTATAGGTTAATGCATGCCAGTGACCTCACAGTGAAAACTGAGTAAGCAGAAAGCAGTAGCCTGGAAATACTAAAATAAATAATTTTAGTGGCAATTAAACTTCAGGGTGAATATAAGCCTCCCAAAGACAACAAATATATTGCTATTTATTTATTTAAGACAGGAAAAAATATGAAATACATTATGTATATTTCTTAGTATTCTTCTTGGTTTAACATTCGTGGCTACATGAAACTATGGTACATGAAAATGTAAATATTAGCTCTTTCATATGAAGTCTAATAATGGTGAAACTTTTACTTGGTTGATATGTACTCCTTTCTGACTAAATCAAGTGAAGGAACTTTCCACACCTGCTTGCAGAGGTGTTGTTTGTCCATTGCTTCTCACCACTGTTACTATGGGACCATTTGAGGGAATCTGACATGAAAAATTCCTGCAGCTCCACGAATTTCTACCGTTCCACCTGGACAGCATGCAGTAAGACCTAAACTTGATCTAATTCTAATCCAGTAACAGTAACTGTTTTCAGAAGTAATGGTTAATAGATAGCTTTGCAGCGCACATTGGAATCATGTTTTTATGCTTTTAATTTTTTGAAGTACCACAGGTCTCTGCAGTTGTTGCAATATGCTATGTCAGAAAATACAATTAAATACAAATAACATCCTTTCATGTTTCACTAATTAAGAAAAGAGACAATGGAAATATATAGAATTAGCCACCGATATTTAGAGTATTTTGGTTTCAGTGTATTTGTCTCCACTAATAAATTTGTCACTGTCACATCATGGTTTTGCTTACTCCTGTTCTTTCTTCTATAATGAATGACATCCGTTCCTGACAGACAACATGTATAGAAATAAAAGACTGTGTGTTTAGATTACTGATTTTTTCAGGATACACAAAGTCAAACAAGCAAAATATATCAAATCCCTCCCCGTTATTCTTTTGTTAGAAGACTAACAAACAATCCATCCAAGCGCACACAAAAGTGAATCCTTTTTACAGCTGTAGCAATCTAAAAATTAGTTATGTAGCATGATCTAGTTATGAGATTGTATGTAAACAAAAATTTCAGTGAGAATGACTCTGAGTTGAATGTAGCTATTGTGTTTTTCTTGAATGTTGAAAAATATTGCATATAATGAAAAACATGCAACATGGAAGCAAAAGTAACAGAGTAACAAACCCAAGGAAATCCAGCTGCAAGTCAGTAAATACAATGTAAAAAACCATACACAACATTAATGTCACATTTGCTTGATGACTCTTTCCTATCTATAAATAGCAGTTGTTCCATACAGTTGACAGACAAAACATAAAACTTCAGATATAAGTTCACTAACTAATTTTTAAAAATGATCCTTGAATGATTAGTCCAGAATAGAAATGAAGTAATAATTCAAAAGAAATAAATCTGTAATGTTTCAGTTCCTTTATTCAAAATGAAGGAAGGGAAAAACATGACAAGCATAGAGAAATCTCCTGATTGTTACTTCAGAATAATATTTGCTTGGATTAATTAAATTCCTGTGTCAAAGATGTAGCTAAGAAAATATTACTTGATAGTTCAGTAGAAAATTGTTTCTGTGTGTGTGTGTGTGTGTATGTGTATAAAAACTACACTGCAAACTGTAGAACAAAAATGTTTATTACATCTTTGTTTATCTCACAGAAGCTTTTCATAGAATCAGCGGAAAGTACTTTTAGAAATTATTATTAGTAGAATATAGAAAAAGTTATTCTATAATGTCCATCCATTTGATCTGCTTGTCCATTATTATAGCCTGATAACTAGAATCGTAGGAAAAGGTGAAATAGGTAATCCTTTTTTTCCCAATGTATTGCTTAGTGTTCTGTTTAAATCTATTTTCACATATGCGTTCAGGAGTACAGATATGTGTGTGAAAATACCCTTTATGGTAGACAGTCTACTGCATGGCATTTGCTCATTTGCTACCATCTAAAACTCTCATGGCTGAATTTCCACTTTAGGAGTTCTTGTTATCCATTCAGGATCTTAAAAATCACAATAATCAGGGGCACTAATTTGATTTATTATTGGTTTCAGCAATATGGAAATAGTTATCAACCTCCTTCTGATAAAATGTGTTACTTAACATGATTACTGGCAGTTATTTGCCTGTAGCTGTATCTACAGATTTATCAGGTTATGGTATGTTTTTTGATAATAAAATCAGTTTAATGCTGTCTCAAGCAGCAGGTTGGGAAAGACTTGCTGAAATTTGCTTAAAGACTTCAAACAGAAAAATGAGGAAAATTTAGACAATCATAACTTCACTTTATGCAGAAGATAGCCAAAGCATGGAACAATATTACATGAAGAAACTCTGTCACCTCCTTTTAAATTTTCTTATTGGCAGTTACTGTTTCTGTCACATGAAAAAAGAAGGTCTAAAAAAATTGAAACAAATTCATCCAAAGCAATGAAGAAAGTCCAAAATAAATCTGTAAAAGGACAACTATTAGATGAACTGATATGCTGTCTTCTTTGTAAGAAAATAATAATTGTAAAATTACGTATTTATAATCACATGAAAGCTAATAAACAAAATTAAAGTCAGGAAAAAGTTGGAAATTGTCATCCTTGACAGCAATGGATAAACCCAAGCTTTTTCAGTGATGCACTTGTAGAATATACCTTTATGTATACCGGCACATGCTCTGATCCACTTTAGCAAGGAAAGAAATACATGTAGTTGTCTCCCTCAGAAAGAGTGACAGCTACAGACCATCATTCAATCTCCAAATACAGAAAAAATTATTACAGTAAGATTAACAGGAACTATAATAACAAAAATATGACTCACTTCTATCAAGTTGCCCAGAGGTTAGCTGGATCACCAACATTGGAATAACATAACCAAAAGGAAAAAAAAGACATTCAACTTACTGTCACGAAGGAAATTGAGAATTATTTAATAAGTCATTCATTCTGTAGAGACTATTATGTAACTCAAACAGTAAGGCCACAGGGGCAAGCCTACCAATTAGCTATCAGTTTCCCTGTAATACTTTAACTGAATGTTATCTTTTCCTTCAGTTTTCATCAGGAGCAGACATGAACTACAAACGTTTTATTTTTATGAATGCAAGATGCCCAACATCCTCTGTCAGGAAGCCTATTTTATTACTGATTGCTGCAATGAGCTATATTACTGAGAAAATGTTCTGTCCTTACATATTTGCAGATAGATGTCTTTAGATAACAATGAGCTATCTGAGTGAAAGGTTAACAGAATTGTGCTTCCTGTGTAATAGGTACTGAGATTCTCATTTGCTTAGTAAACAGTTCAGAAAGATGTATGTCTACTGAGATAAAGACTCATCTGGCCTCTTAGGAGTAAGAGAAATTTCAGAGAGTTATATGGATTAATTACCAGGAAAACGCTTACTCCTTTGGCTGATGAAATATGAAGATGAAAAAAGGAAGAAACCTGAAAAAAATCAAGAATGTAATTTATATTCATTATGCTTAAGTCACCTTAAGTTTAGATGAGGTATTGGAATGTTTCTGTGCAGTTGTATTGGCTGGATTTCAAAAAACACTATATAAATTTCAGCATATGCTCCCTGGCTTTTGTTTTTCCTTTTTTTTTAAAGGGAAGGTAAAAGCCACATTTTTTCCTGTTGCTGCTGTCTTAAATGGGAAAAGGAGGAGACACTTACCTTGACACGATCTATGCTCTGCACACATTTCTGATAGAAGCAGTGGCTGCTTCTTATAAAAAAAAAGAAAAATGTCCAAGAAAGACAAAACAAAGAGGAAATCCCTCTGCAATGGGAAAATCGATATGAAAGAGAAAAAATATATTCATTCAAGCTGTGATATCTACAAACTCTTCTTTCTTCTGTGAAACTCACAAAACTGTCCTTCCAAAATACGTTGCTGCTTCTGAGTCTTCAAGGAGTACATTATATTAATTTTTGTAGTGTAGACATCTCACTGAATCAGTATGGGTGAGAAACAGGTCAAAGTCAAAATGCATGTTAGACATCTAAGGTAGTGGGTCAATTAAGTTGCCCACATGCAAGTGCCTGGCAGCATCTGAGATGCCTGAGGGTAGCAGAGACATCCCTGTGGAAAAAATAGGTGTGATATGCAGCTGGGGCATAATTTCTCAGGACAAGCATCTCAGATGGTATTAGACAACTATGCATGGGAAAGTGAGCTAAAACCATCAGTATTTGAACTCCTTTTACAGTGAGTGGTTGCTGAGGGCTTGATACAGTTCTCTAGTGTCATCTGAGATGTTCTAGGGTATTGTGTCTGACCTTCAGATACTGTTCTAGAAGACCATAGATCTCCTCATGGGTAAAAAAAAATCAGCGCAATGGAGATTCTGGTAAAACATAATCAACTTGCTTCATAACCATGAAATTAAGTGGAGAGTTTCACATGGTGATTTATGGCTACCTAGAGCAGTGACTGAAGGTCACTTGCTGTAAAAGAAGTTCACAATCAATGTGATTATCTATTAAAAAAAAAATGTAGACATCATGCTTAATCTTTATGTTATATACAGTTATAGACAATCATATGAGAACAAGAAAATGCCTCTTCAAGTAATTAATACCTCCCCAGTAGAATAAAACCAAATACATGGCATCTCTTACAAATACAGGAAGCTTAGTCTTTTCTACAAGAAACTGTTCCTCAGACACTGGATTTGATAATAAAAAATTACACCAATATTGTAATTAGAAAATTAAAGCCTGAATCACGATGAAGAAATTTAATTGATGTTTCTTACTTTGTTTTACTGTGTTAATAATGCTTCCTGTGTTCTACTAAATGTGCTAAGTTATTACTACTTTATAAATAGAGTTCATTGAATAAATCTAACAAGTCTCTGAAATATTTCATTATTAATTAAGTAAAGAATTAGTTAGCTAAAATGCCATTGGTTAACACCCTAGTAATCAATTAATATTTGGGGAAGTTATACAAATATGTTCTGGGATATTTTATAAACAACCTGCAACTAAGTCCCTGTTTTGTGGAAGAGTTGCTGAGAAGTAAATATTAAGAAGAGATTTGAAAAATGATTTTACTGATGTGACTGTTTAGATGATTTTGGACAATATTTTCACTTTAATAGAATGTTGAGTTGACTTCAACTTTTTTTGTATATGTGATCAGATTAGGGTGCATGTTGGGTGACAAGGATTTTCCCCTCTGATTCCAATCTTAAAAAATACTCCAAAACACACTGAGATGAACTTATTCTCTGGGGACATACCTGCCCATGTCTTATTAAAATATACTGTATGTATTTGTAAAGAAATGTCAAGACTCCATTAGATTAAACTGACAGTGAATTATATTAATGGCCATTTTAGGCCATTGATTAGTCTCCCATTTTCACAGGACTTTCCTCTCTCCCCAATCCCAATGCAAATATCCCTGTCCCTACCTAAGGATAAAGAAAAAGATACTGGGCTGCTTGTTTCAGTTGTACAGTTCACATTACATTTCTCACAAATATATATATATATATATATACACACACACACACATACGAAATATATAAAATTAACTGAAAACTACACAGTTAGGGTCCAATATTATGTTAGGTATGAGACCCTACTAAAGATAATTAATACAAAGTTTTAAAGCAAGAAACAAACATACAAAATTGAAATCATACAGCAAAGTGCCATTATAGCTGAATAAACAAAGAATTAATTGTACATATATTGTAACAAACAATTGTACAGTTGTTTACTTCAAACATACTCTTGATATATTAAAAATAACTTAGAAATATTGTCTCCTGAGGGAATGATAAGACCTAATAAATTGAGTTATTTTTCAGAGGGAGCTTGTATTCAGGTCTGCCACTTCATTAGAGAGCTGAGATTAACTTCTGACAAAAAAAGAAATGGACAGATGCATGGACTAAAGTATATGGCAGCAATGACAGGAAACTGCAGGTAGACATACATTACAAACTTAATTTAAAGCTCACACACATTTATTTATGGTCCAGTTTACACATATTGAAAACCTTAAAGGGGTTCACACCAGTGCAGAAACAGAAAGAAATTAACATTGATTGCTGCCTGAATTGCTGCAGAATGAGTTAGAGAAAAAAGTTATCATATCTGCAGCTAAGGAGAAGGAGTATAGCAAGGTGTTGTCTGCTTTCTCTGACTGCATAAAGAGGCAGTGATGAATTAACAGCGTATCTGGTGTTTCTGTTTGGATGGAAAAATCATCTTAGATTATTGTTATTTGCTCAGTGGACACCTGGAGAACAGGTCAAAGCAAAGTCATCCACTAACTCTCCTACTGGAAGTACATGGTGTCGTTTCTGCTTCCATATATAGCTTTGATCCTTGGTTCAAACACTCTTGTGAAATGAATCAAAGATTTATTTTTTAAATGTCACTAAAAAAATGCCAGTCCCTCAACCCAATCTTCTTTTTTTCCATTCCAGCACAAGGTATAGATTCAAAGAAGACCTACGATTCAAAGTTATCCAACCTCAAAACAGACTCTCATCTTTCATCCAGCTAATACATCAAATCTGAACAACATCCTTAATTTTACTACTCAAGCTAGCAACACAGTCCCAGCTGCAGCTGCCATTATAATGTGTTCATGGAGCATAGTAAAATCTCCTTTTAAGGATTTGCTAAGTAATGGTCAAGCAGTGTGAAGTGCAACGTTTTCAGTTTAAAAATAGCATCACAGAAAGATACACTGATAGCGATGAAGAAGAAAGAAGCTGGCATAAACTCCTTTAACATACATAACCTTACAAAATTTGCTTTTCATTGAGACTATTGAAAAGCACTGCCTTATGCTGAAAAAGGATGTTTTCATTAAATACAGTTGCCACAGTAAAGGTGAAAAAAACCAATAACCCAAACCTAAGTGTGATATTATCAATATGATCAATAGCATCAAGAAGCTATCTCAATGCCTCCATCATCCTGTTCTTCCCATGCACCCTAACCCTATGTATATGTGAAGTTTGTGATAAAGGCTTTTCATCTTCAGCTGTGATATTCAATTCTCACTGGATTAGTCTCTAAAAGAAAAATGAAAATCACATTCAGAGCTTCTGTATATTTTATTCATCTGCCCATTATCTGTAGACTTTGTTCTATCAATTAGGATTTACTAGGTACAGTCACTTCTGGGAAAAACATATTTCTGCTATAATGAACAAAGTCTTCTGAGATCTTTTTTTTCTTTTATTTCTTTATCACTTGTGAGAGAAGAGCAATGGTGAGGGAGAGGAGCTGCTGAAGGTATCATACAGGGACCATGCAGAGGTACTGTCTGGTTCTGGTCGATTGCCTGCAGTAGTCCCTACTCAGTAAGGTGCATACTTCTGATTTCATATACTCCAGTTTACTTCTTGCTACCTCGGAATTTGCATCCTTCCAGCTGAAAACTGCAGCAGAATGGCCAGAGCAGCCAGTGCAAGATGCTGACAGGAAATGTTGAGTTAGTGCTCCGCAAATGGACAGTCCTGTCCAAGGGGGACCTGTGAGAGCTCAGACTGTTTTTACATAATTTTCTCCTTTTTTCCTGTTGATTTGTCACAGATGGGTGTTTACTTCCATATTCTTTGCTAGTTTTTCCTTCATAATCTGTCCTAAATCTTTGCAGCAACTTCACATGAAAATATAAAAAGCAGTAACAGCAGTGAAAATCAGTTTGGATGTCCCAGAGTGAATGAACTGTAATCACAGACACAGCTTCAAACACTGACAATGACTGCTTGAAAAAAAGAATCAACAATAACATAGTAATACAGTTAGGAAAAAAATGCCCAATGACAGTCACAGTCTTTTTTTCCTCATAGAGAAAATCTATGCAATCCTAGTAGAGTGCAACCAAATAGTGATCAAACCAAAAAGCAAAAGAAAGACCATAGTAAACCTGGGCAACTGAGACTACATAGATTAGTCTAATGGAGTTCTCTGACATGATTCACCACAGGGAACTCATGCAACCCCTAAACTTTTCTTCATTTTGGAACTCAAATGTAAAATTAATCTGTTCTCTGAAAGCTTCTGGAAAAAATAGCACAAGTACTTCTCAAATGTTTCTCATGAGCCACAAAAGGAAGAAACTCAGGAAGAGTTGTCACAAAATGTCATAATATTCTAATCCTTCAGGATTTATTAAAAAAAAATCTTTATTTTGGGTAGATGTATTTCCTAACTACACAACATCTAGCTATAAACCAACAACTTGATCACAGGAGGTGTTATCAGTCTGTACACCAATATCCCATCCCAGGGTGACATCATGACTTGTCTTAAATGCCAGTAAGAGCAAGAACAACTCTCAGAATCCCAGATGAAATGTACTGCCTTGCTTATGTGAAATACTTCATATACTGTACCATATTCCTTCACAGAAGTGAAGTATATGGCTGCAGTTAAAAATCAGCTTTGCTCTATAATGAACTCACAAAGCATAAAAGGTTGAAAAACTCGCTTACCACAGTTAATTTTTCAAAACAACTGCATTATTTGTGTAGATCTACAGAACTTCTTAATGCAGATCTACAAAATGTACTCAAACTATGAAACTGACCTAAAATGTGTAAGTCTACCAGAATATAAGAATCTTGGATGCTGGAAAGACACTGCTTTTATATTGCATTGCATTTTTCCAGCAACTTCTTACACACTTCTTATGATTCAGAAGTTATTCTTTTATCTGTTTCATAGTTCCCTACCACTCATTTTCTTGCTGTCTTCCTGCACTACAGGTAACTGGTATTTTTACAAGTTTTTACCACAGTCAAGTCAGCTGAAATAACTTGCAACTAATATTTTAATTTTACCTACATATTCTTTTCATATTTGGGGTTCAGAGCTTATGGAATATCTCATATGGTCAGTGCAAGCATTTCAAGGTTTTTTACTGCCTTGGATATGGTAATTTACATTACTTTCATTCTTACTGACTGATCTGTAATTGCTGTCATATTCCTTACCATCCTTTGAGGTAGAAAATAAGGTAGAGTGTTTAATGCTGCTGCCATATTTAGATTAGCTCCTTTCTCAAAATTTTTATGTGTAGCTGTCTCATTTTTCTCTTTTCTTACTCTTTTTTATGTGGTTGAAGAACTTTTATTACTTGTTTTAATTTTTTTCTTTCCAAGTTTCAGCTCATCCTGTCGTTTGTCCATTCTTGTTTTATTTTCACCCTTTTTGACCTCTCAGGCATAGCTCTCCTTGCTGATCAATCCCTTTTTCTGCTCCTTTTAGGTTCTTTATTTACTCCTAATATCCTATGATGTGAGGTGTTTCTTCCTCCAGAGAGGTCTGTAGGCCTTTCCTGCTAAGATTTTTTTTCCCTCTTGCTTGCAATGCAAGCTTCAAATAGTGTTCACACTTTTGATTTAAAATAATTCGGTGCTTCCATTATGTTGAAATCCTTGAGCTCTTCAGTTCAGTCAACCCTAGTAACTATTTTCTTAGATGCTCAAAATTTCCTCTTCTAAAACCCCAGAATTAATCTATGTATTCATTTTTGTTTGTCTTGCAATTTAAAATGAACTGAATCAGCTCATGATAGCTCGATCTAAGCTTATTTTTTACAACTAGCCCCCGTACTGTTCCTCCCTCCTGCTTACTTAAAGTAAATCTGAAGTAGCACCAGCACATTTTTGCTTCATAGACTATTTCTCACATCAACTGATGCATTCAAGAATATTTAAGACCTACTGATGCCTTTGGGGGCATTTCTTTTCAAATTAATGTCAGAAAATTAAAGTTTCCCATAATCATGTACTTCCTCTTCCTGCTTCTTTCTTTCATACTCTGACAGAGAACACTGTCTGGATGTTAGGGGCTAGATGAAGGTTCCACTGGTATAGTTCCTAAACGTAGTTCTCCAGAGAGACTTCTACCTTGAGGTATTCTATTTCTTAACTATAGAGAAAAAAAATAGTCAATCACTATGTTAATTTTTTGTTTACTTCTTTCCCCTCTCCATTTTCCTCCCTTTCTATCTGTCCTGCAATAGAAATTCTTATTCCTTTAATTTATTTTCCAACCTGGTTGTATTATTAGTTAGATATTTCAGTTGTTTGGGTTTGGTTTTAACATAGTTCTCAATCAGAACAACCACAATCCATTTTCTGAAATCAGATGCCTAGTATTTACCTCCCAGTTTGGTTGGGGTTTGCAGGTTTTTTTAATATCTTTAAGTTTTTATTTCTCCCTATTCTTATACATCTGTTTCCCGTGTTTCCATGTATATCAGAATTTGCAGGACTTCGTTGACTGCTTCCTAGGTTAAAATTCCATTATTTATCAAGTCAGCATGAATCTTAAAATGTTATTTCTTGAGTTATGTAAGCAGTCTGTTATTTGAGAAGAGTAATCTCTCTATGTCTGAATATTAAACATCCTGAAATGCTCCTACTAATACCACTCCCTGAGGTATGTGTCAATCCTCAGAGATTTTACCATATTTTTCCTCTCTCTTGCAGAAATAATGTAATTTTCTGAAATTCCACTTCCCTGCAAGTCTTCTTTTTATATCCCAGGCATAATCAGTCTCAGTTCACATCAGTGAGAATTTGATGGCATCATTTATTCTTTCAATATAAAGAATAATACGTATCTTCTTCCTTACCAGAAAAAGTAACAATCTGGCTCTTGCATTCTTTTTCAAAGGCAAATCCAGATTGTGTGATTCTTTGCAAATTAGGCAGTCCAGAGGAGATCACAAAAAGAAAGAATGAATGTTACTGTTAACATTTCTGTGCTTTAATATTTCAGAGAAGTCATTTCAGAGACACCATTTTGATATTATGTTTAAATTGACAGATGAGGCCAGGTCTGTCATTTCTGGATATCAGGTTACAAATATATTTCATAAAAACATAATGTCTTCTAAAATTACTAAACCAAAAATAGTCTAAGATTTTGAAGTACTACAGCCTGTGTAAAAACGTCTATATTATCCTGAAGAAATTAACAAAATGATAAAATGTTATGTTATATAAATTTTTTACAAAGTCATATCTGTGTTTCTGGCTCCGAACTGAGAGAGGTCTATAAATCTAATGGAACATAGAGTTCAGAATTAAACATTGTCATTAGTTCGCCATTTTACATAAAGTTGAGTAATGCACAAACCCCTCTCAGTTCTTCTGAAATCAATAATTTAGAGATAACTTGGAATTTTAAATGTTCATGTTCCCTCGATGTAAACAGTCCTGTGGAATCAAATTTAGTTAAAATGTGTAAGTTGTCAATATATGCAAATGTAATCTGTGTATGTAAATGCAAAAGTGATGGTAGGGAGGATACAGATATACAACATGACCACTTTTTGGTTGGAGCCCTATTAACTACAACTTCAGCAAACTCCACAGTATATTTGTTACAAATTCCATTATATTATCTAAAATACCTGCTACATTTGAATATTTAGGTATATTCATGCTAGCTAGTATTCTGATAATTCATGGAAATGTACACAGGAAGTGGAAAGAAAAACTCCTTTGACTTTCTGCCTTCAAAAGTTCTAATTATTTGTGTAAAATTATTTTCTCAAAGGAAAGTTAAGTCCCAGGAAAATAATTCCCCACTTTTCATCACTTGTTAATCAGATGTGGTATGTATTTGATTTTCTGCTATTGTGCTCTCAGCTTTTGATCCTCTGAAAGCGTTACTAATGGTGAGAATTTTATAAAACATTTTAATCTATTAGATGACAAAATTCAGTGCACAAAATATTTTATTGGGTGAATTTATAAAAATGTCTTGATTGTGTTACATGAAATGTAAATCCAACATTTAGCAATCCATACAGAAGTTGACTAAGCCTTTGAAGTCACTATATATTTTTCCTTGTAGAGAAAATCTATACAATCTTATACTTTTCTATTGATTAAAAAACAAACAAACAAAAAACCCCAAGAAGTCTTTTATGGATATACTCACAACTGCCTATGTTCTGGTGCCATAACTGCTCTATTTCGCATGGAAGCTTTGGTAGTATTTTTTAAATATAAATTACCTTCAACACCTTGTCCAGAAAGCCCATACTAGATAGCATTCCCAAGTTTACCATGTGTGGCCTTGGATAAATGAGACTTTGAAACTAGCTTCTGTCCAAAACTGGTATTTAGATGTTTATATAGATGGGAAAAATGCAGTAAGAGAAAGTGACACATAACAGAGTAAGAAGTAGTACCCCATGTGAACACATCTAATGAACAGTCTCTAAGTATTTACAATGTGGTCTATATCCAAACACAGAAAAATATAACATTGTTATTCTGCTTTGCAGCTGAAGTAGTGAAACACTGAGAAATTAAAGGTTGAATCCATCAAAGATTTTAGATGCTGTACTGTCTACCGATTTTCACCAGAGTCTGCTTAACCAATGTTCATTCCATGAATCTTTATCAGATAGATAAGATGAAATGATGACTGAGCTGCTGAGGCGTGCAGCGGGGAAAGAAATTCTGGACATACTTAGAATCAGAAATTAGATATTTGGGAAATATTTGTGACTAACATCAGAGTTTCTACAGGTTTATTTTTTGGATTTATTTGTTTAATTTCCACAACAGAATTATCATATTCCTTGTGGATTTCAACCTAAGAAACTTTTCCAAGGTCAGATAGGAAGTTTGTGGCAAAGTTGACAAAAAGCCAGGAATCCTTCAGGTCCAACGTCAATGCATTAACCACAATATTGCCTTCTACACCAGAAGTCAGACTCAGATACTGTGTCTTGCAAGCTGTCTTAATTGTCGGAATTACTTACATAAACAGAGTGTGGAGAACATTCAGATTATTACATGCAACATCTGCAGTTAATTTTAATATTCATTTACAGATCATAACTTTGTGCAAGATTTGCTGATACTAAATATCTTCCCTATATCTCTGCTCAAACAAATAGACCAGTCAAAATCCAGCCTTCACTATTTATGCTTGAATGATGTTAGAAGATTTACAAAGTCATTAATGTCTACCTGACATTACCTGCTAAATATTCATAAATGTCAACAAACACCATTCTTCTTCTGATTATGTCTTGGAATACCATCTATTTCACTGGCTTGAGTGAAATAAATCGGTATAATACCTCTGATTTTATATCAGTATGATTGCAGGTAATTTTATAAGTGAAAATTTAATAATGAAGTAAAATAATAAGATTGTTTTAAATTTTAAATTTGCTGCAGCATTATTAAAAACATAGACTATTTTAATGATCAGGTTCTGAAGAACTGAAGCATTTCAGCTACATTCAGTACCTCCTTTTCATCCCACTCCTCCTTTTCTTTAAACCCCTCCTACTCGCTATATGTTCAGAAATCATTTTACCAAGGCCTTCTTGATATTAACTTAATCCATTTTATAGCAGCCTAGTGGTATGAATGTCCATGTTGTTCCGATTATTTTTACTTAAAACCCTACATTTTCCTGGAAACTCATGGCTAGTAAATAGCAAAGCAGGACTTTCTCACATCTAGAACAGAACTGATAATACAGCATCCTGAATAGGGATTTTTCTTAAGAGACAGAGTTCAGGAAATACATTGTTTTACTTTACATGATCAGCACTAATGCAAGTTAGGTAAATGCATATGAACAGAATCATAAATCTGTCACTTTTACATTATAAAGTATTTTAGATATTCAAATTCTCAAACTTGACATACTTGCAGCATCCTTAGGGTGCGTGATTCTAAGGAACCATAGGAAAAAAACCTAAGCTTGACAGTGCTGAGAGCCTCTACTGGTATCATAGCTAAGAAATTCAGGGTTTGGGTATTCCTAGTGTTTGAAACTAGCCTTTCTCAGTTTCTTACATTTGGCCTCACATACCAGTCCAGATCCTAAAGAGTGTGAAGCTTATTCAGAGGCTGCTAGTTTTTTTCCTTTCCTTTCGCTGTCAGATTTCTTTCATGCAGAATTACGCTTTTTATTTGGAAATGGAAGAAACGTCTTTGTTTGACCACAAAGTTAGACACATCGATCATATGGGATGTGGGGAAATATCTTCATTGTCTCCTGAAAACACTTTAGATGGGTTCTACCACTGAGATATTTGAAGATCCACTCCTGGCTGTGTTTATTGATGGAAATTCTGTATCTTAACAAAGGATATGAATGATATGACACAACACATGTGGAAATTCGTCACTGAGAGCCTAATCCAAAGGAATTTCAGATAACTGCTAAATCACGTTAAAATACAGGTCAGCAGTTTCTATATGCATAATATAGTAGCTTTTTCCCATGTTCTTTTCAGTTTTGATCACTGACAGGACATTTCTTTGTGGTTTAATTAGCAAGCTTTTTAGGATAATATTTTGGCACAAATTAATTTTATACTTTTACTTGATACCAATAGGACTATTTATTTACTTATTCAATGAAAGATTCTGCACCAAGTCCAAACAGATCAGCAGTTTCTAGGACACTTATTGTTTTATGACATCAGATGTAGTTGACTTCTCACTGATCACTTAGTGCAAATGGCATTCTGCCACAACTACTAAACTTAGATAAAGATTTCTAACTCTAGGGTGCTCTGGGGATAAAATGAGGCTTTAAAGCTGTAACTAATTAGCTGAAATGTTTATAAAAGAAAGAAAAGTAAGCGTACTGAACTTTTTTTAACTGAAGTATTTACATTTTCTGACTGACAAAGCTCTTTAATACATTTTTTTGTGGGGGCGTACCAGCTGTTCGATATGTAAAGTTATACTAAGACTTTTCCATGGCTGTTAACCATTACAGAAATGCTTCTTTAAATGAACTGAGCCTTATAGTATTGTCATGGTTTAGGCGCAGCCAGCAACAAAGAACCACATGGCTGCTCGCTCTCTCCTCCCTCCCCAGTGGGATGAGGAGAAAATACAATGAAAAGTTGGTGGGTCGAAACAAGGACAGCCAGGGTTCACTCACCAGTTATGGTCATGGGCAAAAACCAGACTCAACTTGGGGAAAAAAATCCATTTAATCAGTCATTCTTCAAAACAGAGTAGGATAATGAGATGTGAAAGCCAGATCTTAAAAACAAACACCTTCCCCCACCCCTGCCACTTTCCTGGGCTTGAGCCCCCTCGGTCCCCATGTCTCTCCCTCCTCCCCCCTCAGCGGCACAGGGGGACAGCGAATGGGGGTGCAGTCAGTTCACCAAAGATTGTTTCTGCCGCTCCTTCCTCCTCAGGAGGGGAGGGCTCCTCACATGCTTCCCCCTCTCCAGAGAGGAGTCTCTGCCATAGCAGACAGTCTCTCATTAACCCCTCTGATGTGAGTCCTTCCCTCAGGATGCAGTCCCTCAGGAACAGATTCCCCCAGTGTAGGCTTCTGTTGTGGTGTAGACCCTGCTCCCCCCCTACTAACAAGCCGCATTGCAATGTCAGATCATTCAGCACCATATGAGAACAAAGAGCTGGGATAATTGGGCACTCTCCGACCCTGCCTGTTGGTACAATGAGCCAAGATATGAAGTAATACTGTACCTCTTTGTCCCGGAATGAGCACAGCGAGTTGAGACAATTAGGCACTCCCTAATTGCACCTGGAACTCCTGATGCAATCACAGTGAGTTGAAGTGATTAGGC
>VZSC01009449.1:128126-154308 GCA_013398225.1 Steatornis caripensis
TCTGAACCTCGTGACTCAACGGGAGGGTACTCCTTATACCCTTTTCCCTAAACCCTGTATACATCACTCCAACTCGACCCTGACTCAGTTTCCCCTATCCGACCACTGTAAAATCACTTCTCTCTGTGCCCCCCCCACGCCATTCACTGTGACAGTTGCACCTAAGCACCACTCTGACCCAATTCCCTTTCACAATCCTTTCACACAGTCAGTAATAGAGAGAATCTTGCCATCGAATTTTGTGAAGTCGCGCTTTTTTACAAACTCATATTAAAAATCACCTTTCCCTCATATCTTTGGTGGTGATTCTTTGAGTGACCGTTAAACCTTAACCACTGTCCCCCACGACAGCTTCCAACAGAGTCATGGCCTTCTTCAGGCATAGCCAACTTCCTTGGTGTGGGGTCCTCCACAGGCTGCAGGTCTCTCTCTGCTCCACCATGATCCTCTGTGGGCTGCAGGGGCACAGCCTGTCCTCTCCCTGCAGGCTGCAGGAGAATCTCTGCTCCAGCCGCCTCCTCCCCCTCCTCACCAATTCCCAGGGTCTGCATAGGTGTTTCTCTCACATCCCCCTCCTCCCTTTGCTGCAGGTGTCATCCACTGTTCCTTTGCCTTGTCCCCTTCTTAAATAAGTTTTCACGGAGGCGCATCTGTCTCCTCTGAACGGCCCAGCTTCAATGCAAGGCAGATCTGACTTGGAGCCAGGGGCATGTTCGAGAATCTTCTTGCGGGGGCCACCTGTCTCGTGTAGCACCTCCCCTGCTACCAAAGCCCCACCATACAGACCCAAGACAAGTACAAAATCTGTCTATCACAAAGTTTGTTTTCTTAATGTATAGTGTAGTTTTCACACTAACTTCAGGTACCTCATTTGCATGCATAAGTTGGAAAGCAATCTCTTCCTGAGAATTCAGATGTCTTACACTCACTTGTGCCTACTTAACTCAGACACTTGATAGGAATCAGCCATTAACTACAAATGGCTGGGAGAGGAACTAAGTGGGTAGGTGGAAGTATCTTAGCCTTATGTAAATCTTAATGTACCATATATTTGAATGCCATAATTAGAGAGGTTTGTCAGAATTTATAAGTAACCAAAGTATCGTAATAAGGAAAATTGCAATTGCATAACATAATATGCCAAAAAAAAAAGGACTTGAGAAGAATCCTGTGTGGGCTGTACTGATTCAAAGAACACAGAGAATAGATCTAATAAGGTCGGGAATTTGCATAAGAAGTCTGAAAGACTGAATATATCCTTTCTGATCACCTAGCCTCTGAGGTTGTGTTGATTCTTTTTAATGAAAGAGGGCCAGGGATCAGTCCTGTTCAAGAGGCTACAAGTGCACCAGCTGATTTGGGAGAGCTAATTGAAGCAGTTCAAAAGAGAGCCAAAGAGACAGCTAACAATTAAGCATTGTGGGTGATTATGTCTTGATCAAGTACATGAGTTTGTGTCTTCTATTTAGCAGTATTTGTATGCTCAGAGACTTACAGCAAGATTCTTACTTGCCCGTAACATTAAAGACTGAATAGAGTCTTGCTACATGGCACTTAGTAGTGGATCCTCCAGGTTATAAGAAGTTCTTCATTTCTTGTGGCACAAACGTTTTTTTTTTTTTTTATTTACATGGACAGCTTCAAAAGGAGAGATGGAAATAATATGCAAAAGGGGGGATAGATACTGCAATGTCTCCCCTGAGCCTTTTCTTTTCAAGTTTGCACCTATTTAGCCTAGAGAAGGGAAGATTCAGTGGACACCTGTTGTTGTCCACAACTACATATTAAAGGACTCAGAGAAGACAAAGTCAGACTTTTCTCGGGATTGTCAACACTAGGACTACAGGCAACAAACCCAAGCTGGAACATAGGAAATTTTCATTAGATATAAGGAAAACTTTATTGACAAAAAGGTAGGACAGCAACAATGCAGACAGACTGTGGGATTGCCATCCTTGGAGGTGTACAAGTCTTGACCAGACATGGCCCTGAGCAATCTGATCTGATTAGCCCTGTTTAGATCACAGAGCGGCAGGATTAGCTCTTCTTTGGAGTAGGTGGCCTCTCAAAGTTCCTTCCTACTTAATTTTTTTCTAAAGAAAATGTTTCAGACTAATGATAAACTTTGTGACCAGGACAGTTGCCAGAGAGTTTGCAATCCTCTTTCAAGGAATGTAATCTGTATTTTGATTGTCTATTTTTAACATGAAACTCAATATTACCTCTAAGAAATCCATAAATAAAACAAATTAATTATGATATATTCCTATTCCTTTTTTAAGGAAAACTTTGTTACTACCTCTTTCAAGGTATGTGCTTTAGCATCATTTCTTTGAGAATTTGTCTGATGTAACAACAAAAAATAAAGTATGTAGGAAGAGTGACTCTATAATTTGTTATCACAGTCAAGCACTCCTACTTGTTCAGTAACACATCTCAATTGCACTGTGATGTCAAATGCTGCATTCTTTTGACCTCCATAATAATAATAATGTGCCTAGGTGTGCTATAAATATTAATAGCCCCTTTAGTTTCCTATATAATTATCTGAATCCTGAATGGATACATAGTAAAGGACTGATAGGATTGCTGATGAAAATGGTGGGAAGTAACAAAGGCATAGTATAGCAGATTTTAAGTAATTCTAAAGTAAGTTTCATTTATACTGAATTGATAAAGTATAATTTCATAGATTTTAATAATGGAGTCACAAACATTCACCATCCTATAATATCTGCAGAAGTACCGGATTAATCCAGAATGCTTAGAAGGCTGATGATGTTGTACAAGATATTTTAGTGGTGGGTAAAGGGCAGATTAAAATTAATGCACTTTTATTTAAATTAAAAGCTTCACTGACACAGCTAGCGGTGAGATCTTTCTTTTCCCAAGTTCTCTTAAGATGAGGGCTGATTGATCGGCCAAGGGGCTTAACTTTCTTTTGTGCTAAAGGGAGAAAACGAAGAATGGCACCTCTCAACTTCCTGAGCTCCTATGTGAAGGCTGGTTTCCACACAGGAGCACTGTGGTTGAATGGCCTCTTCTTCCCCTTGGCTCCTGACCTCCTTTCTCTAGTAAAGTTTAAATCAGGAGAGTTGTTCTCCTGAAGGAAAAGGTGGACTGTGGCAACCAAAGTTTGACCTGGGAACTGCTATCCCAAAAGGACAAACTGTGTTATATAAGTATTATTTTTCACTGTTTGCTGCATGCAGTTGGTGAGAAAGGATGAAAAATCTATTCTGGGTTTTTGTGCTGCTCTGAATCTACTCCTTTCACACAATTACTCACGATTCATCTACATGTAACACAAAAGTCTTGTTCTTGCTGCTTGCTAAATACAAAATTCGAATATTTGTCTCATTCTTTTTTCTTTTTTTTTAATTATATATAATTATATATATAATTGTTTTATATATAACTCAATACATTTATGCTATATGGAATAAAGCTGTTTGATAACATTCTTGAAATCTCTTGAAATATGTTTCCCTTTCAACTCCACACCTTCATCATCAGTTTACCCATAAAAAAGATCCAGACAAAACGTATCTTATTTAAACTAACATACTTAATAGTTGAAGTCAGCTGGCTGAATACATAAATATTTTGAAAAGGCTTTCTCTGAATATGTGGCATTCATTTGAGAATGAAAGGCTAAAAGAGAAAAGACTAAAATTTACCAGAGAAGTTTATTTGCAAAAAAAGAAAAGTAGTATGTATAGATCACAGTAAAAATGAGATATTTAACTTAGTAAAAATTAATTCACTTCTCTGGAGTAACACCGGTATTATTGGGACTGGACTCATGCAGTAAATCACTGACAAAGAATTTAGATTGCTAATGATCAATACAGCGCCTTCCTCCTTCCAGTATTTAAATGTACTTAACTCATTCCTATGCTTATATTGATGATACTCTAAGGTTTATATTGATGATACTCTACTGATTTCATGTTATATTTATTAATTTATGCCTGATATGTTCCTGAGGAAAAAGAGAGTTGAGCTGATATTATTCTGAGGACTGAAGTGCAAAGCTTCCATAAAACTTTTCCCTGATTTAGCCATTTTTTTTTCCTGCACTCTAGTTCTGGATATACAGTGTGAAAATTGGTATATTCTGTTACAATTTCTTAAATGGAGTACAGAAATCTGGGTAGTTTCTCTGGATTGTTTTTTCCCTAACTTTCCCTTTCACAATAAAAGCTAAAGGAAAAATAGAAATCCATCATGACTCAGCTGTCACTAGTCCATCTGCAGAGCATCATTTCCAAAAGAGGTCAGAGAAGAGAGGGACCATGCCCCTGTCAGAGATTGGAATGAGCAGAACAAGCGTAATAGGTGCTGTTAGAGCCAATGCAAACAGAACTTGATAACCTGAGAAGTCAGCAGCTATGCTGACAGCTACATTTCTTCAGATAAATATAGGGTGCTTCAAATATAACCATTTCTCAAAGCCAAGTGGCATGAACTGGCTCACATTCGTACTGCTTAAGGCCTGCTTCCTCCCTCTCTTAAGAGCAGATTAATAATTGAGCAGAGTGCTCAAAGTGGGAAAGTGTCCAGGGTCTGAGCTCACCTCCTGCCGTTCTGTCATGACAGTGTAGATAACTTCAGTGAGTCTGGAGCCAGAATGAAAATTGTAAGGAAGGATCAAAGGTCCACATCCTGACTGGAATCTGAGCCAAGGATCTGAAAAAAAGACAGAACTAATTGTAGCAAGATGCAATCCAGACCACCCAGAGCATGTATACTCTCCAGAAAGGGATGCACCTTATCAGTATTGGTCAGATAAAATCTTCTGGGAGATACTCAGTCTGTAAATCTTGTTATGGTACAGCTCACTGGCTGGAATATAAGATTTTCCTTGTGCAATCTGCTTCTACAGTGTTTTGTAGGCTAACATACATCCAGGCATCCAAAATTGAAAATATTCTGCTTTGTGTAAAATCCATATAAGCTTATTTACATTGTGGAATATTTCCACACCTAGAAAGAAGGAGGGAAATTAAAAGGAAGAAATCTTAAATCTGAGTGTATCTCTAGTTTGTTATTACTTTAAATGGAACCTGGGCACCAAAGTTTGAGCAGAAAAGCTAAATGTTTCTGAGATTCTGGTGTTGACTTTTTAAAATAAATGAATAAGGATCTGAACTGAGTATCTCCAAAATGTTCCCAGTTTTCTGGACCAGATACATAGTATCTTATAACAGGCCTACCTTAATTACTGAGGAGTCCATTAAAACTTCTAGTATTGCAATTCCTTTCTGGAACTTTGGGCTGTTAACTCCAGTTATTGAAAAGAATGATACCACAACTACTAGAAGTCAGAAGTGGTTTAGCATCATTTTAAGGAAAGATGACAAATATGCTGAAGAACAAAAGAGAAAATATGATCTACTACCATTCTAAAATTATAATTGAAATAGAAATTATTCCAAAAAGCACAAAAAAATCCCCATATTTTTCCTCATTGTTGAACCAGTTTTTAGTCCTGATACATCAGGGATAAAATTTTTTGTCTCATCTAATTCTTTTGACAACTGAAACAACTCTGTACAATCTTCCCCCTCTCCAGTCAGATTCTTCAATTTAATCTGTTTAAGCATGAGGTTATTTACCTCTCTAACGGACTTTGTGGTAAGGTTGTGCCAGCTGGTTCCTTGTTTGGAGTGTCAGTTTGACTTAGTAGTTCATCTTCATCTCTCTGAACAGGAGGATTTTGCTTCACATCCTATTAGCTGATAGCCATGATGATACTGCAGACTACTAGTAACGAGAGTTTGGTGGTTGGACTTCGTGAAGGTACTATCTTTAGAGTGAGATGTTACACCATGTTTTCATTTGCAAGTTTCTCATTTTATTGTCAGACACACGTTAAAAATCCCATAGCACTTTGAGATTTGACCAGTTTTCCTTATCTAAATTAATACCATCACAGTCTTAATTAACACCAATATAAAAATTCACAGCTATTTGTATGATAGATCTGAATGCAGAATGCTGTATTTGCATAAGCTGTTACATCACAGGCATACAATTTATTGCCTTTTTAAGAGAGATGCAAGTTATATAAAAATAACCAAATGTAAAATGAAATTAAACATCTGTTATTTATTTTTACTTGCATTATTATTAGTATAACAGATCTATCATCTGTATTAGTGAGAAGTTTTTGCAAATACAGAAAAAATTATGCATAATTTTTATTTATTGTACATACATGGGAATATTGCTGCTCCTATTATTTAAAATGTGAGTGCAAATTGCACTTAGGAAAAATTCTCTTCTGGTAAAAAATGCTTAAATTTTTTTTGAGAATACCTTTTTTGGGAAAAGTCTTCTAGATATTTCCTGTATTTACTGTAAGTTTTCTTCTTCGAAAAAAGCCCCCTGATTTCTTTAAGGGAAAAACAACAACAAGAAAAAAACTAACAACAAGAAGAAACAAATAAGAATAATCACTCTCTGAACTGTCCCCAGGACTTTAAACAAAAAATGAGAGTGTTAGAGTAAACATTCCAATTATCTCAAGCTTTAAAGTTGAAAATTTTCTGATCACATCAATATAGATTGTTTTCTCCTTTTGCCATGTTAAGTCACCATAAACCTTTCCCAAATTATGTGAAGTTAAATATTAGCTGAGGTATTATGTAATGATTTCTTGAGAAAAAATTTCAAATACATTGTTGAGGGGATTGTTAGGATTCTGGGAATAATTCTAAATCTGACCTAGAACTTTTCAGTATGTTTCTTAATTAACAAGTTAGTGTTAGTGATGGTGATTGCCATTGAAATAAACACTGAGTCATATAAATATAAATAGTGGTCCTTTAACTTTGTGGAAAAAAAAAGATAAATATTTATTTTGTTCATGTAAAGTAATGTGTCTTTGAGACAAAGTATTGCTCTTGCTACTTTAAGGATATTTTTCTTTCTGAATCTATTAACTTCAAGTATTTGGCAATCAGAAATTGAGGGAAAGTAATATTTTGGGACAAAAAGAATAGAAGGGCTTTAGGTAATAAGAAAGAAATGGCAAACAAGTCTTGTAATTTAAAAGTAATAGGGAAAAAGGTGATTCTAATTTGTATTGGGATTTGCTAGAAAGTGTACCAGCTGAAAAGCGGAATGAGAAGTTTTAGACAAAATAAACTACAACAAAAGAACAATATTGACATAAAACCACCAAACTCTCAGAAATCAATACAGCCCCCTAAATCATAATTTTATCCCTTTCGAGCATGATAATACAGTTGTTATAATCATTCTACTACATTATTTTTACTGTAGAAAATTGATACAGTGAATGGGGGGGGGTACTAGTTTTAAAATGGACTGCAATTGAGTACTTTTCTCTTGATTGTTGAGTGTTTTAGTCATATATTTACAGCAGAATATTCAAACTTATTTTTAAAGACAGATCTGGTATATTTAGTTATTATCTTCATGGGCTTTCCTATAATGCTTGTGTCTCTAGAATCTGAATGATTCAAGAATTAGTTCATGTTCATACATTTCATAGTGAGGGAGATATTGTCTTAGATGGGGAACTTAGATGGAGACTGAAAATATATGTTGATATTTAAGGGTCCAACCTGATTCATGTAAGTATTTTTAAGGGAAATCAGCTTCCTACAGGATTTCATGTTCACAGCACAGATCCACTGGCTTAAATTTCAGCTGTGAGTACTTGCTATTAATGAAAATTAGACTTCAGGTTGTCAGTCTGTGCACCAACAAAAAAACCCCCAAAACTCCAAACATAATTTTCTTTAAGGGCGCAGCAAGTTAGTGACATGGTAAGTAAGGAATCCAGTTCTTTGCCTCACTAATCAAATATCTTAACCACAGAATCTTTTTTTTTTCTCCTCTGAAAATTTTTGCTTACACAACTTAACATACTTTCAGGTAATTTGGTGAAAGTTCAGGGGATTCTTTTACAACATCATTACACTGACTAACACAAGTGTATTCTCTACAGTAAATAGAATAAAGTTGATGCCAAAAGCATGATTAACTTCCCATATTGATGTGAATCTCAAATTGTGCTCTTTATAGATAACCTTTTATTCTTTTCTTAATTTGTATCTGCCATCTGATTGCTCGACTTTTGACCATTAAAAATCTTTGAACATGAATTTTTTGTGTAACACCTTTCTTTATTAAAAAGTTAATAAAAATCAATGCTGTAAACTGAGTGCTTTGTTTTTGCAACGAAAATCTCTCATCTTCTGCCACTTGAGCTGATTGAATAGCTAAGAACATAAAGTATGCTCTTTGTACAAATGCTTACAAGGGGAGGCACCAGCAGTAAATTTCACAGGTATTTGCTGTTATTTGCTTTCCCTGCAATCATTGGAGGGAATTGTGTTCTGGCAAGACAGAATCTATTCCCCCAGTTTCTTCAGGTGTGCCTGTCTAAAGTGACTGTTTCTCCTTACTGTATCTTTATCATCTGAATTTTCATTCCAGACTAATCCTTCAAATATGGACAGTCCAACCATTTCCTCCCTATACATTTATTCCGATATCTCTCAACTGTAACTACTGCTGCCATTTTTCAGTAGTCCCCATTTATTCTGATATTGTCTCAGAAGTCCCCATTTGATTTTCTTTATTCAAGTGGTTCTTATTCTTGATATGTTGTTCTTCATATAATCTGTGTCTCCTACCTTCCTCCATTTGCTGTCTTTACTGACTTGACATCCCATCCTTACTCCTTCTCACCAAGTTACCAAAATGATTCTTCTTAATTACATCTTCACCATCTCCCTTCTGTAGTTTCCTGTTTAAGCCTTTTAAACACAGCTACTCCTAAGGGTTGTTGGTTGCCTTTTTTTTTCTCTCCTCTTTGTCTCCTCTCCTCTTTGTCTTCTCTCCTCTTCCCTCCTTTTTTCTTTTCTTTCCTGTTTTTCTTTTCTTTCCTGTTTTTCTTTTCTTTCCTGTTTTTCTTTATTTTCTTTGCTATTTTTATTTTCTTTGCTATTTTTATTTTCTTTGCTATTTTTATTTTCTTTGCTATTTTTATTTTCTTTTATTTTCTTTTATTTTCTGCTTATCAACCTGTCTGTACTCCGTCTGTCTTCTTCAGTTATTCCAGCTTTCTTTCCCAGGACCTGGTCTTTATTTTTATCCCTACTTCAGGCAGTGTCGTTCCCATACTTCTTTGTCTCTCTGCCTTGTGATCTGCAAGTGTTATACCAATGTCCTGCCTCTAAGACAGAAAGCTTCCCCTTCTGTGCTGATTGGGTCTTTCTCAAAAACAAGGTGCTGGCCTGAGTGGCACAGGAATGACAGAGGTCAACCAGTTATGTTCACTGTCACAGAACACGGAGATAACTGTTCCTAATTCAGAAAAGGTACTTTTTTTTCTTTAAGCAATTAATGAAAAGAAGGGAATGTTATTAATTTCACTTGTTATTAATTGTAATGTAGATTTTGGAATAAAAGGATAAACCACAAGAAAAGTTTGATGGTGCTTTAGCAGTTTTAATCAATGTTTTAATTTATAGCAAACTAAGACTGTTTCACTGGTCAGAGAAAAGAAATGCACAGATCAAAACCAACCTGGAAATAGAGGTTTCATAGTGACTCTCTGATATTGTAGTGGATATATACTGGATAGATAGACGAGAGAGGCAAAACTCGTTTGGTCAAGAGAGGGACCCTTCTGTGTTATATCATATTAATTTACTCATTTAATATGAACAATTACGCTATCACAATTATGATAGAGCTTTGGACTAGGTGATTTCCAGAGGTCTATTCCAACTCCTACCATTCTGTGGTTCTGTGAAAGGTACAATCAATAATTGTACTATATCTGCAACATTGACAGAAAAAGAAAAATAGTATTGTTAGTTCTTGTCCTACAGATTTTCTTCTCTGTCCCACAGATTGCCCTGCATATCTTTGATTATAAAAAATAAGTTGATGTGGCTAACATCAGCTTGAAAGAGCTTCTAGGAAATAGATACACAGACTCTGTGCCTTCATTCATTTCTTTTTCCTCATTGTTGCACTTGCCTGATACATTCCTCGTAGAGAAACTCATATTAACACTCCAGTAATCAGGATTTTTTTTTCTTTAGACAACTCACAGTAGCATATGCATAGTTATGAGAGTCATCTCACTTAATTTTAGCCATCTAAATGTTAGAGGCCAGTTTAGTCAGGTGTCTAATGTTGTCCTGGTTTGGGCCAGGACAGAACCGATTTTCTTTTAGTAAATTTGCTTTTTAGTTAAGTCTCTTCTGAGAAGCTGCACTCTCTGAAATTAACTGCATGTTTTTCCAGACAGTAGCTGCTCCTAGCAGTGATAAGGCTCAGTGTTTATAGTTAGTGCTGGAACATCAGTAGCACTGGTATGCAGAAAGGCTCTTGCTTATAGTTATCCCTATGGAGACCAAGGTCGATGCTTGCTTCTGCTGACTTTCTCATGCACCGGAACTGAAAGAGCAGAGAAGTGGTCACACCTGCGACCTGAGGTGGGGAGGAGCAGGTCGGACAGGTGACCCAAAACTGACCAAAGGGAGTATTCCATCCCATACGCGTCATACTCGGTATAAAGCTGAGGGATCACGATGGTCTCACTCTCTTCTTCTATGGCCGGCGTCCAAGGAGGACTCTGTCTGATTCTTCTGCCTTCGATCCCGATCTGTGCATTCCTGAATCCAGCTCCTGCCTGCTGCTGCTGAGTACAGTCCAGGACATTCCTGGGGCGTGCCCCGCAGTGTCCGGGTGACGTATTTGTCATCAGTGGGGGGGAGCTAGATATAGGTTTTGTACATATTTGTATATATTTCATTATTATTGTTACTCATTATTATTGTAGTTAGATTAAAGCTGTTTTAACTTTTCTAACCCGTAAGTCTCTTTCCCTTTTCTCTTTCCCCCCCCACTTCGGGGGGAGGGAGGGAGTTAACAAAGAGCATCTGTCGTTCGCTTAATAGCCAGCCCAGCTTTAAACCGTGACAAATGTATATGTTAATTATTTTGTTGCTGAGGAAGAAAAATTTTCATCCCAACTATGTCAGATGACCTAGCTTAGGAGACAGTTATTTCTCTCCACTGATACGAGGAGAAAGATCTGTCTTCAAAGGCAGGACATTTGACATGTTCGTGATGAAAATTCGTAGCTGGGATAAAATTCACAGTGGAGATGAAGATACTCCATTGAGATGTAAAGAGTCTAGATGATTAGTTTAACTATACAAATGAACAGGGATAAAACTGCATACTTTCTAACCTAGTAAACACGTGGTAATGAGGAGATGGTTATGTAGTTTATGTCCTTTGTCCTTTAGTCAGGAACATCAGCATCAGTTACAGCAGTTAGATTGTGGTATAGATATTTATCTACTGCAGTTAAAAGAAGACATCATCTTGTTATCAGAGGGTAAGAATTTTCAGTTCATACTAATGTGTCTAAACTCTATGAACTTGGGTATGAACACGTGGCTGTTATTAAGGCAGCTGTTTGGAGTTTCACTGGTAACTTCAAAGAAACTAGATTGTACAGATATAATCTTTATATTCAATGCAGATTATGAACACTCTGATCAAGGTTTCACAGAATGAATGTGTGAATTATTTCCCATTCCTGTCTTTGTGAAATAAGGTAACAATTTTTTTCCTGTTTATATTGGAAAGAGTTATTGCCAGTAACCAATACCTGTGGTGCAGTTTTAAAAGCTGTTCAGTAACATATTTAGTATCAGTTGTGATGTTGACATATCTAGAATCTCTTAGAGTTAACAGAAGCTGTTAATTATATCAGTTTCAGCAGCTGAACTCTAGTATCTGTTACTTCTGTAGTAAACTTCAATCAACTGTAAAGTTTTCAGGACTCATTAAGGATCTTAAAAAAAAGTAAGAGGGTTGTCTGTTTTGAAAGGCACATTGACTTTGTAAATCATTTAGGTATAAGACATAAATCTTTAAACAGCAAGGCATCAATTTAATTAACTGGTGTTTTAAAGATATGTGCATTTAAATGCATATGAAGCAAAGTAAATTGTTAATTTTCAGAGAAAAAAAAATATTTCCTGAAACCTACCACAAACTGGTACCTGAGTAAATTGTTGTTAATATTACATTTTTACCAATATTTATAAATCAATAATTTTATTCTGTAATTGTAATCCATGGTTTTAGAAGAGATGTATGAGCTTTGAAGTGGTCTGGGATTAAATATTAAGGTGGTTTGAAAAAAATATGACTTATGTTTGTTTTTAAACACTAAATCTGTTGAAAATTCAGAATCTGAGTGTGGAAATTACTTTAAATCTAACAGTAAAAATGAAAAAAAACAATAGGGAAAAGCAAGCAAGCTAGAAACAGTTTTGCTTATAATCTTTGGAAGTGCAGTAATTTTGTATATGGCAACTGCTTAGAGAGTCTACCTTACTTCAAAAAATATTTTTGCACTAATAATTTGTTACTGAATCCATTCAATGTGGTTACAATTCACAGCAAGGACTTCTATTGCCTAGGGCCTATTAATAAGGCAAACACTCAAGGGTTTTGCACAGGTTGTCTACCAAAGTAGTCAGGAGTATCCACCCTGTGGGAAAGACAAGATACCTATATTACTCACCAAGCTAATGAAAAGGCAGTCTGCTGAGCAATACTTAAATAAGAAAATTAGACACAGTGAAAATGAGCAGTGGATATTAAAGTCATGTAACTAACTCAGTGCAACCTTAGGCAGTGTCTTAGTCCTGGAACCATTAGGAAAAGGAAATAATTTCTCCCCTTAAAAATATGTAAATGGAGGCAATATGGAATATTAATGTTTTCATTTTTTTCTTAATCTACAAGGTATTTCATACTGATGATAAAGAGTATTTCCTTTGAGAAGTAGCACTAGATAGTCCTCCAGTAAAAAAATTATTTTTATTTTAATTCCTAGATAAGTATGTGCATTCTCTCAAATACAGAGCTTATTAATAAATAAATCATGTCTTATGTGTGAATATCAGGTATATTTTTCTAAGCATCTGGAACAAGAATCACAAAAGTCATTAAATGCATCCATATAATTAAAAGTTGTATATTCGTATTATATTTTTCAAGCACTAGTGTCTAAGTGTAGAAATTAGTACATATATATTAGTTTATTTAAAATACATATTGTTGTTTATGATAAACATATAATAAAAACCCCTATCAAAATGGCATTCAAAACTCTGAAGACAAAGATGCAGGATTAATTCACTCTGCTTATACGTGCAGACTGTGTCTTTAACTGATGATTTTATGTTATTATCTCTGCATAGCTCCCTCCCTCTGTCAGTGCACAGTGAGCTAGAATAAAATCAAATTGGAACTGGAGGAAATTTCAGATATTCATAGCTGTGAACCTGTGTGAATAGAAAATGTTTCTTCGTATGACTCTAGAGAAATTGCTAAATGCTCTCAAAGTGAAAACCAAAGTCTTAATTGGACCTGAGGGCAATATCTATATTAACAGGCAAAATGCAGCAGAGGATAGGCACAGCCAATAGCATGCAATTATCTATTTTGTTTCACATTTGGTATGCTCTCTGGAACGGCTACAGTTAGTGTAAATCAGCTTTCCCCTGCTTATTCCTATCCATGATCTGAGGGATAGCATGGCTCAGGGACTATGTCAGGGGACTTCAGGGATCAAGTACTATTTTTGGAGGGAATAGAGGGGTTTAGCCATATGAACACAAGCTGTGCTGCATCACTTACCTTAAGGAACAATGAACAAGGCCTTGTCATGGTACTTGCTAGCATATATGTGAGTCAGTGAGAGTCTTGAAGTGAATCACTGATTCTTTTCCTTCTAGCGAGTACATGAAAAACACCAGAAGAACTTCCAATTTCTAAATCTAGGGTTTAGGAAAACACAAAATCATAAATGACTTGGTAAACTTTGTAGACAGAGAAAATTCTGACCTGGTATATGTGGTAAATGAAACAAGTTAAAAAGAAAATGTCCATCATATCCAAAGTATCTTTGATTATTGTTTACTTCAAGTTACTCTTAGCCTATTTTAGAGATTCAAAGGAACTCTGAAGAGTATGTGGCAACCCAGGAAGCCATTCAGAATTGCTAGACTATTCCCACTACATTTGAGGTTTAGCTGTGCATGTGCTCTCTGGCCTTCTCAATAACCTTCCAAGTTAATCTTCTGCAAATGTCTTTTTTACTGTGTCACTCAATTTTTTATTCCTTTAACTCTGTCAGCACCTTCTCACACACTGAGCCCAGCAAGCTGCTTTCAGAGAAATATCCATCTCTTCAAATTTTCAGAGAGTCATATCTACACAAATGTGCAATGGCCATAGAAAGGCAAGCAGTCAGGTTGCTTTTCTTACAAGTTCTGAAGAAAGCAGGAAGTACTAGTGGGTATAGTAGGTGGTAAACAAAGAGCAAATAGATAGTACTACTACAATACTATTAAAAAACTCAGTTTCTTTCCCCGAAAACCTCAGTACAGCATTAGAACACTTAGAAAAACTATTATCAAAGGCTAATCTTACAATTCTTATTTCTTACCATAGAGATCATTGAACAGCTTTAAAGCATATTCAGATTACTAGGACTGCATGGCCTGTGAGGATCAACTGAGGGAGTTGGGCTCTTTCAGCCTAGACAAGAGCTGGCTTGAGGGGACCTAATAGTAGCCTTACAATACTTGAGAGCAGGTTACTGAGAAGACGAAGACAGAGTCTTTGCTGAGTTGCACAGCAGGACTAAGGGGAAAAAATGACCCTAAATCCAGACAGGTGAAGTTCTGAACAGGTATAAGGGAAAAAGATCACTGTGAGAATAATTAAGCATACAAACATGTTACCCAGAGAGGTTATGAAGTCTCTGTCCTCATAGATTTTCAAGACTGATGGTACAAGAGCCCTGAGAATCCTGGTCTGAGTTCAGCATTGACTCTCCTCTGAGCTGGAGGCAGAACTGTTTGACCAGCTGAGATTCCTTCCAGACTGAATGATTCTTTCATTATTTATGTGGATGAACAAAAGAACAAAGTAATATTTCCCTGTCTATTTGAAAGATGTTTGACACTCTCAAATTTACAATATTTTTGGAAGAAAGAAGCACAAAAATAAGACTACAAGAGATCTCTTTTTTTCACTGCCTGATCCTTCCTAACAGCCAATCCTGAAATGCTGTCGTAAACTGATAACGTTCCATATGGAAGTCCTTTTGGTTTCTTGGCATACTTACCTATCTTGAAAGTCTGTCTTAGATGTGGACTCAACTGATGATTTGAAATCTGCAGGACTGAAAAGCGTATGACTTTGGATATAAAGGAGGTGCAGAAATTTCTTTTAATCAAACATGCAAAAAGGTACCTGGAACTTGTTCAAAGCAGAAGAAACAAAAAACAGTAAGTAGTTCTGATCAAATTCCTCAAGAAAATGAAATGAATTTTATAAAGGAGTAGGCGTCTTCTAACTGTATTTGCTGACTAAACTGTCAAAGGGATAATCTGTTTAGAAGTCTGGAATCTGAGACATCAAAGAAGGGTTAAAGAAGTGCCATCTAATGAAAACATCAGCACATACTTGGAGTTATCCTAAACAATGTTACTTTTTCTCTGAGTTTCAAGAAATAAGATGAAATTCCAAGGTCTTTGCAGCCTTTCACTTTGCACTCCTGGTAGGAATAGTGACAGAATCACAGGCTGGATAAGGTTGATGGGGACCTCTGGAGATTGTCTAACCCATTTGCCTTTCTCAGGGCAGGGTCACCTACAGCAGGTTGCTCAGGGCCATGCCTAGCTGAATTTTCAGTATCTCCAGGGATATAGACTCATAGTCCTCCTAGGAAAACTAGTCCAGCGTTTAACCACATCATTGAAAAAAGTTTTCCCTTACTATTTAATGGCATTTCTTGTATTTCAATTTGTGCCTCTTGCTGGGTACCATGGAGAAGAGTCTGTGTTCATCTTCTTTGCTTTCCCCCATCAGGTATATATGCACATGGATGAGATCCCCTTGAGCCCTCTTTTCTCCAGGCTGGAGAGTCCCAGTTCCCTCTACCTCTCCCTTAGTCATTTTGATGTCCCTACGACATTATGGTATATAAATTTACTGGCAAATTAATATCCTCACTTTCCTTACAGAAATGAGATGTATCAGGCTTAAAAAAATTACATTCCCCTAAAATTAGTTCTTTTCAAGTCTGAGATGTCGCAATTACTTAAATTGGAGAGAGATTGTTGCTGTTCCGGGAACCCTCCCTCCTTTACTGCCACCCTGCAAATATTGTTCTGCATCTGCAAAATCTACAGGAAACTTAGCCAAAATTCTTTCTTCCACTGTTGAGACTAATACCCCAAGACAAAGAAATGAATACTTCTGACTCTCTTATGAGGAAAGGCTGAGAGAGCTGGGTCTGTTTAGCCTGGAGAAGAGAAGACTGAGAGGGGATCTCATGAATGCTTACAAATATCTAAAGGGTGGGTGTCAAGAGGACGGGGTCAGATTCTTTTCAGTGGCACCCAGTGACAGGACAAGGGGCAACAGGCACAAACTGGAGCACAGGAAGTTCCACCTAAACATGAGGAAGAACTTCTTTACTGTAAGGGTAACAGAGCATTGGAACAGGCTGCCCAGGGAGGCTGTGGAGCCTCCTTCTCTGGAGATATTCAAAACCTGCCTGGACACGTTCCTGTGCACCCTGCTCTAGGCTAACCTGCTTTAGCGGGGGAGTTGGACTAGACAATTTCCAGAGGTCCCTTCCAACACCTGCCATTCTGTGATTCTATGATTCTGTAACTGATAAAAAGTTTAAATATGTTTTTCTTACTCATATTACCTTTCATAGATTAATTTACGTTTAGAAAAGTAATTATGTTTCCACATAAGTTTATTTGATTTTTGGTACATACAGACCTGGATATTTCAGTGCAGAAGAGGTAAAATGCACATACTTATGTTATCCCACATTCTTACGGGCAGGATCGGTTGACTCCATTGTTGTCCAGAGAAATGGGAGACACACTAGAGGCTTGCTTTAAGTGCGGAAATGTCGCCTGATGAAAAGATTCCTTGCAACCAAAATTTTTCTAATATTTCATTAAATACGGTTGCTGATTGTAGAGACTAAGTTCATGTTGTCTCCATAACTCCTTCATACAACTAGTGACATATCTCTTAAAATATATGAAGAATACGGTTAAGAAAGGATTTGTAATCATTGTTTAGGTACATTTTATATTCTAGATATTAAAATGAGACATACTGAACTTGTCTTTATAAACTTATAACACCAACATGTCTTTCTAAAACAAACTCTAGGCATATTTACATTACTTTTCTTTAGAACTCTAGGGCTTACTGCCCATTTTTATAAACCAATAATCTGTCTCTGCTCCAAAGAGCTATCACATTAAGATTATGATAGGTGCAAGAGGAATCAGGTATTGTAATAGTGGATGTTTCAATATCAGAGTAGAATAATCAGTTTCTAATATTATTACTTAATATTAACAAGGAATTATCTTTATTTCAATTAAAGGAAAATACTATCACTAAATGCGTGTTGGACTTATGCATAAGATATTAAATAGGAGTCACCAGATGGTGCTGTAACACCTAATTTTATGAAGTCCTTTGTCTGAACAAACATCAGTCTCTCTCTTCAGCCCCAAGAAAAACTACATTCTTTATAGTTCGGTGATATGCATCATTTTAGGGACAGCTCTTGCAAGCAACTAAAATATGTGCTTTCTACCTTGGCTTCATTCACCAGTCATTTTGGTTGAGATAAGTAAATGTCATGTGCTTGGGCTATAAATCCTAAAACAGATGAATTTTCTGCATGTGTCTCTGTGAGAAGAAAAGTAGCTGGTGTAAATTTAACACCTTAAGAACATAAGGTATATTGCTAATTTAATTCTCAAGATTGGCTATCCCTTAGCAGAAGACTAACAGTTTTCCCACGATATATCAAAAGGAAATGAAGAGCCTTCTTTCACCCCTGTTTAATTATACAGCAAAGAAACCTTCCTAATTTGAGCGCTTTGACACTGGTCTTGGACAGTTGCAAAAGGAACACTGAAACCAATGATTAATTATGTAAGTTTCTGATTTTGTAGCATCTGGCACTTCACGCTTTTTAATCTATAAATTCAGACGGATTCAAACATAACACAAAGCTGTCTATAGACATCCATTTTATAGCTAAGTTCTTTCTCAGTTCAGACACCTATTGCCTAGTACCAATGATACATTCTGTTATGCTCAGGGTTACTTTGACCAGAAAGAAAACTTACTTCTTTCAGTACGTGACTTTTAAAAGAACTACAGGATTACTTTTAAGTAGGAAAGCATGATAAAAATCTTGACATATTATCCAGTCATTGACCTTAAAACTCTGTAGACTTATACATCTGCCTTGTAACCACAGTCAGGGACTATTTGCTTAGATGTCTATTTCTACATCTGAGGTAAAAATTCCAGTAGTGGTTCCTCCCACAGTTCTTCAGTAACGAAAATAAACTGAAAAGGAGTAAGAAGAGGAACTATGGGACAATAAATATTGTTTATGTGAAACCAAAAGGAGATCTGGAGCTTCATTCTTCTGTTTTAATTGTATTTCCTCAATCACTTTGTACTTGCTTCACATTTTTGCCTTTGTACTTGCTTACTCACTTCTTCATCTTGTATTTTTGCTGCCAGATCAGAGAGGAATGCTCACCTGCTTCTTGTTTCAGTACACAAGAGGCAATGAAAATCCTCCTTCTATAGCTATAAAGAAATGTGAAATAATTTGTTCACATTTGCCAAAAAGTGAACATGGTGCATTCTCCCTAAAACTTACAACAAGATCTTCTGACTTCTAATGAATATTAGGGATAGATTGTGTGATAAATATTAAAGTCAGCATGGAAAATCTTAGAACACATGCAGCAGCTTTTATTACGGTAAGTCTTAAAATGAATAGTGTATGTGACACTGTTGGTTATAATAAATCATGTTCTATTCTTTTATAAAGCCCTTTAGGATTAGTTAGCTGATGAAATTTCCTCATAAATTCCAGTTTGGCATCCAGTTTTTCTTCAGATCAGAGGACTACACTATTGAGTTTATCTCCTGTGTACCTTTGCACACAAGAACTTGCAAAAGCATGTGAGGATAAGAAATAAAAACATTCTGCAAAACTTACATTAAGTAAAAAAATGAAAGAAGAAAATCAGGAAATATTGGAATAAAATAATAAATTATTGAGTATTTTACTATAAACAAGAGCTAATCTTTACTTCTGCATATTATACTCCAGATAATGCCAACCTAATTTTTAACTGGTCCAAAACAAATGCTTTCAAAATGCAGTTAATTCTAATGCAAAGCCTTCAAGATATCTCTTGGTTGTTTTATTATCTAATTCAGCTAGCACTTAAAAGTACATCTTTTATTGTTTGAATTTATCTATTTTAAACTTCATATACAGTCTATGGTTGGAATACACAACTGATTGACTGTGGCTACTGCATATTATGACAGCTGTTATTATATGTTTAATTAACCTGTAGAATATGTGAACAAAGAAAAGTGAATTGATCTCTTCAACTCCCTTCAACTTAAAATAACACCTTTTACTACATTTGCCTCAGTTCACCTGTCAAAAATTACCAAGTAATATTACTGAAATTAAGCTAAGGTATCAGGGTTATGCCTTTAACAGTCTTATTGGCTGATTCTTAAAGTAATGACATATATAGATACAATAGAAAAGTAGGAGCTTGAGAGCCCTACATTCAGTTTTATAGATGGAAGGTTTGATGCCATCTAAAATTATCTGTAGAGCCCCAGAATTTCACAGAAGTTCTCCAGAGTGTTATCTATGCTTAAACAAGTAAGCTTTGGTTTGTAATTGTCATTTTCCAAGCAGTAATTCTCACATCCTATTAAATAGCTATTCCTCATTCATGAGCTGTAAGAAGGATCAGACATATTTCTCTACGGTTATTATTTTAGCACTAGAGTGTTGTATCTACGTCACAAGCACAGATGCTTTTTTGTTAATCAGCACTAAGGTTTAGTTCTATAAGAACTTTCACATCCTCTTATCACATGAGGCATAGATGAAATAACCATGTGTGTAAATTTAAAAACTTTTTTGATAGAGACCGAATTACTAATTTATACGTTCACAGTAGTCTATTTTTTATCCTGTGGCTAATCCATTTAGACTTCAATTTCAGTGAATCAGTGCATTTACATTTTTACCATTCAGGAAATCAAATATTTTGGTTAGACAACAATTTGTTCTGAATAAAGTTCTGTACACTGGAGTTGTCATCCATTTTCTAGCATTATATCAACATTATACAATAAATCTTATAAGGTCAGAAAATAGTTGGAGCTTTTTGTCTTGTTTTCTACATTTTCAGTCTAAAATTATCAACATGACATTAATACATATTCTCTTTTGAGATATGATAATTATACTATCTTACAGTGCAATTGTACAATAATTTTATGTGTATATTGGTCTATCAATCAAACCAGGAAGGTGATGTAATTTAGAAAAGCCTTGAAGAGATAAAACTTGATGTAAACTATATCATCAGTGTTCCACAGCTTTTCCACAAACTCAAATATTGTTCTTACAGTTAATAAGTAACAAAATAAAAAAGATTGTAGCAAATTTAGTGTTTAACATTTAAGAAATCCAGTGATATGTTTCTCTATAAGAACTTACAAAAGATCTTGAAAGGATTTGTCTGCGCATGATAATACTATGTTGTATCAATCTCCTAAATACTATGTTGTATAAATCTCCTAAAATCAAATATACTTGGGACAATTATTGCTGACAGTTACATTTGGGAACAGTGTCAGTCAGGGACCCTAGAATTAGTCCAAATATACAGTCACAATCTTTCAAAGTACAGAAAATACAGAAGCAATCACAAAACCTTATCTAGCACCTCATTGTCTTCAGTAATATTTTTCAAGTTAGTTCCTCATATTTTCATTCATCACTGAAAGACATGAATTTGTGGATGTCAAATCATTTTGAATTATTCTTCTAGGATAGGGTTCACCTCAAATCATGCCCTAGTGAGTCTAAGCCTAGGCTCACTCTTTCCTTAAAACATACAGTCAAACATCAAGGGAGAATTCTTCAGTTCTGTCTTACACAGGGCAGGCACATTCGTTATTACTAAATCAAGATCATTATTTTGCACAGTTTGCATGTGCAAGACTTCTATCAAGGACATCTTTAGAGGCAAGTTGTGTTTAGTAACTGATGTATTTATTTATTCCTTCTTTCTATCTTCTTCTTTGGATGAAGACAGCTAAGTTTGATCTGTACTGTGACTGTGAGCCAAGAATAGCAATGATGAACTTGATACTAAGTTGCTGCAAGGATGCAGCAAAACCACACTTGCAAACATTCAGAATGAATCTGGTCACTTAAATGCAGAAGTATTGCTTGTTGTGTTGAATTACTTCAAATGAAGTATGATTGATTCATTATGCCCTGTCATAAGAAGTTCCCTCAGAGCAAAGGAATTAATTTAGATAAATACAAGGTAATAATACACTTAGAAAAATGTAATATGAATATGATGTACAAAACTAATGAGTTGTCATTAGGAAACTGATAGCACTGCAGACCTCACAGATGAATGATATTGCACAAAATGTTTTCTGTATATAAATAATTATCTCATGCAGCAGAGAAAGCAATACAGTTTAAGTGATTTTCATTTTAATATTGGGTAAGAGTAAAAAAAAAAAAAAAAAAAAAACAAAAACCAAAAAACCTCTAAAACTTATAACCTACCTGGCATACATCAATGCCCTTTTATATCTACCAGAAAAGTTGACAAAGCCAAAATATATTGTACATCAACTAAGATACAATAGATGTTTGTGAAAGAGTTAAGGAATAACTTAAACATTACGAATCAACGAGTAGATCAGCATGAAACAGTCTACAAAGTGCAAGAATGTACACTGGAGACTCCAACTGATTCTCTGAATGATTCCAAATTAGAGTGGGTACAATTTGCCAGAGAAGATATAACACTGGAGGCCCAATTAGAGAGAATTTGACTGCAGACATAAGAAAAATGAGCAAATTAGTTCCATTTTCAGTCATTTTTCCTGTCTTTCTCAAAATCCTTTACAGACTGTCATTACCATTTGGGTAATGTGGTACTAGTTCAAGTGGGAGTCATTTCACCTCTCCAAGACATTTAAGTTACACCTAAAGTTTTTTTTTTAATATTAATGCATTTATATCATTTAGATACTGAAAGAAGACTTTAGACAGTAAAACCTCAGCCCTTTCTCCAGGCTCAAATTCTGTATATGCTAATTATGCACAATTAGATGCATAAATATTCTTGTTGTTTTAAAAGTCCATCTCACACATGGGCAAGATTCACCTCCTTGACTAAATGTGTCTAATATCCTTTCAGGCATTACATAACTCATTTCTTTCATGGTAGCTCCCTGTAATTTCTAGAAAGCTCTTAAATTTAAATTGACTCCATATATTAACTGCCTTTCTCAAGCAGTTCAGGTCTGAAAGGTGATGAACGAGCATGAGGAGCCATGTTGGGATGCTGTTTCCATTCCATGCCAAAGAACCTGTCTCTGCCTTAAGACTATCTGTACCAAAGCCAGTATTGGAATGTGGTGCTTAATGTTTTGCTTGCATAACGACCACACTAGCTCATGTTGTTGTAGACTTGAAATGCTCTGGGACACTGTTTCTGGTCCAGCACTGCAGTTCCAGAATGGCAAAGGTCTTCTGTATCACATTTGCTCTATGCATTTGGATCTCTCGAACCTTCAGGGGACCACATGTGGCAACTGAAGCCTACTGTTACAAAAAAAGAACCAAATCCCTACAGATTCTACTGTCCATATTGGCTAGATCTCCCTTGATACATGTAAACATGTATCTTATGTGTCAATGCCTAGGCATCATTTCAGTGAAATGACCTGTGATATCTGAGACTTCTATATAGGTTTGGTGGTTAAAATACAGGGACATCTACACCCTTCCGCAGTGGAACCAGAAGGCAAACAATTTTTACCAGAACATTTCAAACGGTTACTTTCTTCAGTTGCTACTGAGGCCTTAATAAAATTATAGATAATATTATAATTGTACTCATTAAAATATTTTCCCTATTTGACTCAGGGCAGCATTACTGAACCATTACAATTCCCAGATCTCTTGCTATAACTGCCACAAAACCTGTTGTTTCTTATCCTGTATTTGTGGAGATTATTATTTCCATCAAATTGTAGGACTTCGAACACAGTCTTTAAAGACGTTATCTTATTTTATCACTCTGCTTTTCCAATTTGTTAGGGTCATTCTCACTTCTAATCTTGTCTTCTTATTGTGTTGTCCAGGCCATTATTAATAAGTAGCATTGGCTGCTGAGTAGAGCCCTGCAAAATCTGATGCGATATATCCTGGCTATTTGGCAAGGCTCATTAATAATAACTCACAAAAAAAAGCCTTTGTAAAATCAAGATAGGAGAAATCTACAGCTTCTCCTCTATCTACAAGGTTTGCCACCTTGTCATAGAACAAAAAAGAAATATAATTTTTTGACAGAAGTTGTTCTTAACAAGTTGATGTTATTTACCTCCTTGTTATCTTCTGTGTAGTTACAAACATTTTATTTGATTATTTTTTACAGTACTTTTCTGGAAAATAAAGTTGACTAGGTGATCAATATTTGTTCCCTTCTCACCTGTTTCCCCACTCTTTTCGATTTCAAAGATAGGCACCTTGTCTTTTTGTTTTGTTTTGTGTTCTTAGTCTTTGGGACCTCATTCATCTTTCATGACTTCTCAAAGATAAATGCTAACAGTGTATCTCTAAACCGGACATTCAACAAATGCCTTTAAGTGTTATGATTCATAGTGCTGCATTGCCCAAGACTTAGAAACCTTGTTCTAACAATGAAATTCAAAGTAATGAGATAACTGTCTAAAGGGTAATATTTGAAGAGAATCAGAAATGCAATTCACAACAGTCAGCATCCTCAATGCTGGGTATATATGCCATGCAAAGAAATGAGTTTATTTAAGAACTTTGCTATTGCAAGATCCCAACCTCTCTATTTAGGAGCTCAGGTTAATCTGGATTCAAGAGATGAAATGCCCTTTAAAGGAATAAACATGAATAATAATAACAAAGCTTCTTTCCTTTCCCAGACAAGTGAACTAGTGTTTAAATTATTAAACAAAGAAAGTACTAGTAGCTTTAGGCAGTAGAATAAGAACAGTATAAACATGTCTTGAAACTTGTGTATTTCTGAGAACTTAATAAAAGGGGTACTTCTTCTGAATATTTCAGTTTTCTTTAACATCATTTCTCAGTTTATTTTCTTGTTCTGATCCGACTCCTTATCTTTTTAGAGCTGATATGATTTGTGTTAATTATCTGGCTATCAGTGACAGTTTTAATGAAAAAAATTAGTCTTGGTATTCTTTGCTGAGGAATTTCTCTGCAGAATGGTGCAACAATTCTTTTCCTCTTTCTTCTCATATAGTAAATTAAGATTTTCTTAGTGACAAAGCTGATTGATTGATTGTATTTTATTTCATGCATTAACTTTTTGATTTTTAACCTACAGGTTTCTCCTATTGTTTTATATTTGCCCTCTGTCATCTGACCTAGTTGTCATTTTTCGTATATCTATTTAAGATCAAGTTAGTGAAGGAATCATGATTATGAGAAATTATCTTCTCATCTGAATTTCCATTTTGAAATTATCTGGTATTAGGATTCAGCTATTACATAAAATACAAAAGAAGTGTTATAAACCATAAAAATATCTGCCATAATAAATATTTTCAAACTATATTATTCTATCCAGTGTATGTGCCAGGTGTGGAGAAAAGCTGTAGTAAATCGCTGAGAAAATAGTAATTATTTTATGGAAAAATACAAAAATCAATATTATAGTGATATAGCACTATAGTAGTGATGCAGGGCAAAAAAACATATCAGTACCCTTTAATGAAATAAAATGACTTATTTTTGAAATTTCTCATACTTCTTGGACTGAATGTTTGTCAGCCATTAGAATGGCTATTGAGGTAGCTATCTTTATGCTAGAATACCTATTTGTGTCTGTTCCTGTTCTTAATTCCTGTTGTTTAACACTTGCAACCTACGATTCTAGGTTCTAGCTCTCTTTTAGCCCTTCTCTTTAACTTCTGATCAATTTTAGATTCTCTGTTCCTGATACTGTCTCCTGACCGTGGACTTCGCTTTTCATACATCTCCAGAGTCTATGTTCTTTCCTGAGTTCCTTTCCCTGTTTCTCAGTATTGTGCTGGTCTTCTTACAGCTCCAGAACAACTAAATATATATACATTTTTGTGTGAGCTATGAGGGCTACTAAATCCTGTTTTTATTAATAGCCACATCAAAAAAATCTACTTACACGATCTTATATATTTTGTTTCCATGTTATTGTGTCACTGAACAGCAGTAACCACTGAACGCTGTTGTACTGTTTTTGCGGGCTGCTTTTCACAATACAGCACTAAACTTTTTAGATCATGACTTTCATAAAATGTCTTTCATATATTTGTGTTTTTTTAATATTTTATTTTCTATTCAACACTACAGAAAACATCTCTAAATTCATTAAATCTTTATCTCCAAAAAGAAAAATGTATAACAGGAATAACTAATCTACGTGGATACAGTGTAAACAACTTGCATTTAATTTAATTGTAGTCAATGACTAGCAGTGAGATTCATTTTTGTGTTGTGAATTCATTTCTCTACTTCAGGCAACAGAACTTCATTGCAGCTTACATGTAGCAGTGATCGTAACTTATGAACTTCCTGTTACATTCAGTGAATATTTGAAGTTTGATTCATCTTAGCAATACATATCCAGTGCCATAGATGATAGACTAGTGTATTGCCCTGGGTTCGGCTATGATAGAGTTAATTTTCACCAGAACGCTGGGAGGGGGGTAGCCTACCCAAAGCAGCCAGGCAGGTATTCCATACCACTGCCGTCCCGCCCAGCCCACAGCCGGGGGGCGGGCNGTAGCCGACCCAAAGCAGCCAGGCGGGTGGTATTCGATCCCACTGCCGTCCCGCCCAGTCCACAGCCGGGGGGCAGGCCGGGAAGGGCGCAGGGCGGCTCCGGTTGCCGTTCCGGGTGGTGAGCGC
>VZSC01009450.1:6954-48261 GCA_013398225.1 Steatornis caripensis
TTTTTTTTTTTTTTTTTTGGTCACGAGATATTTTCAATATTTTCCGTTTTTCGCAAACGTTTCTGCAGCATTTTTACCAATCAGTTTTTAAATAGACGCGCAGAGGCGAAGGGAAGTCTCTTTCTCGAGCACGGCTGTTGACTGGGAAAAGGGAAAAAAAAAAAAAGGGAAGGAAAAATAAAAGCCCCACAGCCTTTTCAATAAAATTGTCGGTAGAAAAAACACCCACCTCCTTCCCAGAGATGTCTGTGGAAAACGGAGCGGCTCCAGGATCCTGGGGAAGGCTCCGCTTCTGAGCATCCCCTGGCTTCCAGCCGGCTTCCGCAAATCCCCGTGATGTGGGTGATGGGGGGGCTGGGCACGGTGTGGGGTGGGTGCGCTAGCTGCCCTCCCAGCCTCCAAACAACCCGCCAAGGGGCAAATCCTGCCCCACGTTGCCCTGCCCAGTGGGGCAGGACCCAGGGCAGCACGCCGCTGCCTGGGGAGACGGCGGGGCTGGCACGGGGACCTTGTTTTCGAAGGGAAATGGCTGGGATAAATCACAGCGAGGAAAGTTAGGTCCGGCTTGGCCTGGCTCCAGGGTTAAAATTAGCCCCGGCATGCAGGCCAGCGGGGTATTGTTAAAATAACAGCGGCGCTGGGAATGCGGCGGGCTGCGCTCCATCCTCCCAGAGCCCTCCCCAGCCCCAGCCCGTGAGGACAAGCATTCCGAAATACAGCCCGAGGCCTCGCGCAGCGGTTCCTCCTGCCTCCAGCAGCTGGGGTGATCCCCTTCGCCATGGCCCCATCCCAGTCCGGCCCCGTCGCATCCCAACCCCGTCTCAGCCCAGCCCCATCCCACCCCAGCCCCATCCTGTCTTAGCTCCATCTCACCCCAGCCCCATCCTACCCTGGCCGCATCCTGCCTTGGCTCCATCCCGCCCCAGCCCCGTGCCCTCCAGCAGCGGCAGCCGTGGGAATAGGGCGGTCAGCCCCCGTGCTGACCCCGCAGGGGTTCATGCCCCATCCCCGGCCCCACTGCATGCCATGCACTGGGTGACCTCGGTTGCCTTGGCCCCACGTTGAGGCCAGACGCTGCGCGGGACCGCACGTCCCTTCCTCCCCCAGCCCTGCCGCCGCCTGCGCTCCCTCGGGAGCACAATGGGCAGTGGGTTCGAGCCTGCCACCGCTGTCCCCGGGCGGGCAGCCAGCCTCTGGCAATGGCATGGCAAGCGGCCTCTGCAGCCATGCCGGCGCTCAGCTGCAGCAGCCTGGCTCCCCTGGACTCGGCTCGGCGCAGGGATGCCCAGGGAGGGGTCCCTGGGATGTCCCAGAAACTTGGGGCCACCAGCGGATTTTGGAGGGTTTGGGCGTGGGGTGGGGGACAAGGACCTGGGAGGGCGGGAGAGGCGATGGCGGTGCCTGAAGGGTGTGCGTAGCCCCAGCGAAGGAGTTAATCGTCCTCGGAGCCACCCTGATAAACACTTGCAGATTTGGGCCCCAACCCCAGGCCGGTCACGCCCTCGGTGAAGGCTGAACGCTGCGAAGAGCTGCCTCTGCTCATAGGGTGTGCGATTGGAGCAGGGAGATGCCCCAGCACCCCGGGAGGAGTAAGGAGCTCATCCTCCACTCCAGTGTCACGGCATGAGGACACGGGCAGGACAGGGCCCCTCCAGGCTGTGTGCGCCCCCTCTGAAGGCCGTGCCTCAGTTTCCCCAAGGGTGGACACGTGCTCCCTGTGGTTCTTCAGCACCCACAGAGGTCTCCCTGCCCCACCGGCCACCCGCCCTGCGTACCCCCATGCCTGGACCACACTCCCAGGGCTGGCTCGGCATGGTCAACCCATCCAGCGGCTGGGAAAACCTGCTTCCCATTAACAACTCTGCCTCGTCCTTCTGCTGCCTGGCAGCAGGTGGCTGAGGCCCTCCCTGCCCACAGAGCGGCGTTTTGGGGTCTGCCTTGGCTGGGTGGGGGGCCTGAGCATCCTCCTGCTGCCCCCTGCACCTCCGACAGTATCCTGCGAAAGCGCTGATGTTTGGAGGATGGAACCAGCGCTGGGTGGCTGCCCTGGTGCTCCTGCCGCCGGGTGAGCACCCCAGGGTGCAGAGGGTTGGCCGTGAGGTGCGGGGCTGGGGGTGCGGGCAGTGCTCCCCGTACCCTGGTGGTTTTGTTTTGCTGCCCTTAGCCGGGTCGCAGGCTGTTCCCTGCTCCCGCTCGGGGTCACGGCAAGAAGAAACAACCCGAGGTGGCACGGGGCCGAGAGGAAATGCTGGGAACAGGGGGCAGGTCCGCTTCCTCCTCCCACTTCCCAAGGCTGCTCTCACGTGGGAAAGCCAAGGCCGAGGCACTGCGGCGAGCCTCGCCGGCACGACGGCCGGGTCGGGAGGTGGCAGCGACGGCCGGTGCATCCTCCCCGGGGAGCACCGCCGCCGGCACAGGAGGGCCCCTTGCTGCCTCTGCTCCAGCAGGCAGCTTCCAGGAGCTCTTGTCTTGCTCCCTCCCTTTGGGCCTTTCCCCACCGTGGAAAGAAAACCTGGCATCCTTGGTTTGACCTCTGGGAGAAGGGATTTATATGCGGGCTGGGCCAGCAGGCAGTAGGGACAACCTGGATCCAACCCATCTCTAGGTGTCCCCCAGACCAGCAAGGCTCGGCTGGGTGGGAGGAGTGACCTCCACAGGCAAAGCAATCCTTCGTCACCCTGCCATGTGTCCCCTCCGGCTCGTGGCCCAAGCCTGACCTGGGGCTGGATGCTCCGGGGTGGCAGGACCCCTTCGTGCGTGCAGAAGCAGCTGGGCTCCCGCAGGGACCAGCCGAGCTGCTGGAGGCTGGGGATGTCCCGGGTCCCTCAGCAGCGGGGCCAAGCGGAGCTGCCGAGCGGAGGCTCGTCAGCCGCACGGATACCTCCAGCACTCCGAAGTGTTCAATAATTCGGGACCAGACACCAAAGTAGCCCAGCGGCCCAACCCGGCTCCTCCCCATGGCAAAGGGTGCAGCTCCCGGTGGGGCGGCCGGGCAGGATCAGGCCTGCCAGGCACGCTACGCTGCCGGCACACGCTTAGCAAGTGTGTTGGAGAGACACGGCTGCCAACGGGGAGCAGGGAGCTGGGTCACGCCTTCTCGTTGGGGCTGGCAGCAGCTCCGGGGCTGCGCGTGCAGGGGGTGGACCCGAGTGGGATTTCGTTGCCCGAAAGGTCTGCGAGGTCCCAGCCAGACCCATCCCCACCGTGTTGGGAGGTGGATGAGCATGTGCCTGGGTGGAGGAGCAAGACCAGGCAGATGTGCATGGGAGGGCACCTGCACAGGGCGGCAGCGAGCCAGGCGCAGAGGGAGACAGCTCCGACTGCCAGCTCAAATCTTTTAATCACTGCGCTTCTCAAACATTTCCGAAGCGTGACCCTGACTCGGTTCCTCCAGGCAAGGCAAGGAGCCCAGCTGGTTCCCCTGGCTGCAGCTATAAACGCTCCCTCCTGTTCCCAGCCCAGGGCAGTTATGGGGAGGGGGTCAGCAGTGCCTGTGCCAGGGCAATGAGCTGGGGTTTGCCAGCCCTCCTCGTTTCCCTGCTGATAAATGCTGCAGCCCCTGGTGCTCTGCAAAGGGCTGGTTCCCCTGCCAGCCAGAGCTGGGTGATGCTCGGGGCAGACCCTGTCCCGGCTCTCTGTGCCAAGACGGATAATCTCTCTGGTCCCTGGGGATGCAGGTCCGGCGCTGCTGGGGAGCTATGCCTCTGGGTGCGTTGTTTTTGCAGGAGGGGTGGATAGCCCAGGCTCTGGGATGTGGTTGTCCCTCCGTCATTGGCTGTCTGCCTGCCTTGGAGTTGCTGGGTGTGGAAATGGAGGTTAGGCTCAATCTGGCTTGAATTTAAATCAGCAGCCGGGCTGGAGAGCCGCGGCAGGCAGGAGCGGCCTGGGGAATGCTTTCGGGTCTCCAGGTCATCATCTCTCTCTACTTTCCTTGGCTTGCCAGGGCCTGGGAAACTTTTATCTCAGCTGGGAAAGGTGGCCGGGGGATGTCAGCGTCCCGGGGACAGCCCTGTCCCTGCGTGGGCTGGTTGTCCCCAGCTCACAGGAGGCGCTCCCAGGGCGACGTGCCTGCAGCCTGCTCTGCCGCCCAGGCCCTAGCCCATCACGGCGGGCTTGCTGCCAGCTGAGCCAGTTCTGCAGGCACCGCCTGCTGAAGCGGGGCAGGAACCTAGCGGGGGGGAAGGGGGGGCCCCGGGCATCCCGGGGCGCTGGGCTTGGCTCGGAGATGGGCAGAGATCCTGAGCGTGGTCACACTAGGCAGCAGCCAGCCTGAGGTCTGCCTCCTGAGTTCCCCGAGTGGGGCAGCTCCTAGGAGGACCTGGCCACCCCTGGTCAGGTTGTTCTCCTGCCTCGGGAGGAAAAGGTGTTCTCCTGCCCTCCCAGGCAGGGTCTCCTGAAGACCTCTCCTCCTCACTTGCCGTCAGGGAGCATCGCTTGTGTCCCCTGAGGGGGGGTGCCAGCATGCTCCTGCCGGCTCCCAGGGAGATCCAGAGCATCTCCTGTGGCTGGTGAGAGCTGCCAGGGAGGGTTCGGGATGGGGTCAGGGAAGTGGGAGCGCTGGGACCGCGACCGGCCTGCCCAAAACAGAGCAGGGGTACCTATGTAAACACAGGGGGTTCATGCGCTTGCTGTGCCTCTGTCCCCGGGAGCAATGTGGACAACATTGTCCCAAGGTCCTGTGGCAGTCCACAGCAGCGGAGGAGTTTGGAGGCTGGCGGCATGAGGTCCTGTGCGCAGGGCTTGGACGTGCTGGCCCGAAGCCTGGCTAGGAATAAGATCCCTCATTTGTTGAACCCCTACATTTGCATGGCTAAAGCTTGTGGGGAGTGTTCCAAAGCCAAATGATCCGATCTGCCCTGGGTGGATGCTGAAAGAAACCTGTTTGGCCTATTATTTGTTTGCGTTTGAATAGGTGCCTGGAAACCGGTTGGTGTCACCGGAGCTGTGACAGGCTCTCCTCCCGGCCCTGTGTCCATCCCCACCTTCGAGCCCTGGTGCCTCTGGCTCCTGCCAAGTGCTGGCCCTGCCTGAGCTCGTCCAGAGATGCTGGTATTGTCATTAACCCAGGAGAGGCGTCGGACCAGCGGGGTGCCTTCTCCCTGAGCCGTGCGACCGCCGCCCTTGTCTCTGCTGATCTGAGCTCGGATCAGGACATCAACTCCAGCTTCGGGCTGAAATCCTGGCAGGGCTGCAGGCACTTCCTGACGGATCCAGCCCGGGCCGCATCCTGTCCTGGGATCCAGCTGCAGGGGCTTCCCAGGGGAGGAGGAAGAACTCCCTGCTTTGGGGGCTTATAGAAAGCAAGGCTGAGTTTTTAACGAAGAACGAAGTCGAATTGAAACTCATTGGCATTTTTTGCCACTCGTGAGCCCCCGTGTGACTGCCCTCGTAATCTGGTGGTCAGGCACTGAGATGCTTTTACCCAGGTGGTCACCTTGGGGTGTCGCGGTGGCACAGAAGACAAGGGACACCAGCTATTGAGGAGTCCTTGCATCTCCTGGGTGGCTCTACTCGATGATGCCCTTGCTTTTGATGTGCCTTTTCCTACCATTTAGGAGGTGCTGGCAGGCATGCTCTATCATCTCCATCCTGTCACACCTCCATGAGTCACTGTGACTTGCTCACTGTCCTTTGGCTCCATATCTGGGTGTCTTCTGGCTCCTGCCCTGCTTTCTGCCACCCCACACTTTCCCTTAATGACTTGAGGCTTTGCTCTAGCCTGGCTGTAGGCTGGCTCTCCTCTTGGCCCGCCTGTGACCCGAGTGTCCTGAGAAGCTGCGTGTAGATGTACGGGACTGGGGAGTGTCTTGATGACCTGTTGGTCCGGGTGCCCTCAGCACCTTGTTACAGCCCCTCTTCCGCCCTTGCTGGTGCTCCCACAACAGATGTCCCCGCTCCACCCCGACCCTGCATTTCTCTGCGCTCACAGGCTGGGACCTGCACCAGAAGCAGGGACACCTCCCTCCTGGGCAGCACCCAGCAATGACCCCCTCTTCCATGGCAGGGCTGGGGTAGGCATGCACCCCACTCTGGGTGCAGGTTCTCCGCCTGCAGCTTGGGGTTGGGGTGAGCCAGGCGGTGCTGCAGAAGAAATGGCTCTGGCCGTGTCCTGGGGCAGGGGGCCAGGGGCTCCCTGGGGCCAGCAGCCTTGATCTAGGTGGCTTTTCTTGCTTTAAAGCTGTGCGTAGAAGGCAAAGGTGGGGTGTGGGGGTGAAACGCCCGCGTGCGCCCAGCCTGCGGAAACCCCAGTGGCTGTAGGAGGAGATGGGGAGGTGCTGGGGCGAGACCTGGCATTGGTTCCCCAGAAACAGGGCGTGTGAGTTCATGGGCATGGCTGGCATTTGTCAGCCAGCTGTGCACATCTGGCCTGCCAGGGGTGGGGGGAACGGCACATCTGGCAGAGCAGCTGTAAGCATCTCCCGTAAACCTCTGCAAGCTTTGTAACAGGCTCAGCAGGGAAGGACGCAGACCAGCTCCTGTCGCCCCCAAAACCTCCCAGTTCGGAGTGGTTCTGGCCCAAACTGGGGTGAGGCGCCTCTGTGTGAGCAGGCAGCTTCAGTGCCGTGCCCCAGCTGAGCGCGGGGCTCCGGGGAAGGCAGAGATGCTGCGCCAGCTCCCGCTGCAGGGAAGTCAAAGGGCCTGGCCAGGAAACTTCTGAGCTTGTTTAGGCTGTGTGTTTTCTGCTCCATGGGGGTCCAGGAGGACCCCCGGACGCTCAGCCCTACCCCAGGTGGGTGGCTAGCAGTGGGCAGCGCCAAGGCTGGGCCTGATCCTGCCCCAGCCACCCTACTGCAAACCCCGAATAACCCCAGCAGAGCCAGCAGCTTTGTTCAGGATTTAAACCTTGCCAGCAGAGCTTGGCCCTGGAGAACTGTGATCCGCACTGGTGTTTTCCAGGCTACTGCCTGTCCTGCCCTGACCCTGGGAAATGGATGCTTCCCAGCAGTGGGAATACAACCACAAGCCTTAAAAATAACCTGCTTCGCTTCCAATGCTCCTTACAAAATAGGCCACGTTCCTTCTGTTTAATTCCGGGGTGCAAGGCAAAATTCATTTGAAAGGAAAACACAGCGGATGCTTCCAAGGGGGCCCTTGGTGGATGCCACCGGCTTCCCTGCAACCCCCCGTCCCTTGCTGGGGGTACGTACTTCGCAAAGATGATAATAATAAATGCGCTTGCTTGAATGTGATGGGGAAGGCACTGAGCCGGGGCTGATCTGGGAGAGGGAGGCGGGCAATGGCGCTCCCTCTGCTCTGCAGGGAGAGGTTGTCCCAGCCTTTCAGGAGCAGCACTGCCCGGGCAAGATCCTCCGCGGCAAGCTCTGAGCCGCAGCGTGGGCAGCCTGGTTGCACCGTCCCCATTTCACAGAGGGCAGAGGATGCGATTTCTCTCTGAGTAGAAGGAAACATCATTTTTTCCCCCCCTCTGGATGGGGCAGGAGGAGGGTTTTGGAGGCGGGGAGGTTGCAGCGGGGAAGGAGGCAGCAGTGCGCAGGCTTGGCACCCATCAGCACGGGTTGCCTTGAGCCAAGAGGGCTTGGAGGTGCTGGGGCTGCCCCTGCCGTGGAGCAGGTCGGGGCTAGGGCACACATGGGAGGGGATGGGGCTGCGTGCCTGCACCCCGACGGCTGTGGGTGCCTGGCGGGACATGCCGGCACCCTCCAGCTGGAGCGAGGCAGGTGTGATTTACTGCTCAGCAAACACCTGGCACCATAAACACAGCCAGGAAAACTGCTGGCGTGGTCCGAGCAAACATCCCGGCTCTGCTGGAGCCTTGGAGTGGGACCGCCCCAGGGTGCCGGGCGTTGGGATCGTGCATTGCCGGCGGGGATGCATGCAACGAGGGGTGACGTGTGACACGATGAGGAGTGCAAGTGTGACCGACCCCTGTGGTCCCTGGGGGCTCGATTCGGTTTCCCATTGGTGGTGTGAGCGCGGGATGTGCCCTGTGATGAGCTTCCCAGCTGTAGCAATGCAGGGTATTATTGTTGGGTCCCATCCTGAGCTCAGCGCTCAGTTTTTCCTCTGCTCTTCCTCAGACGATTTCTATTTAAGTTTTTAGGACTCCAGGCTGGGGAAAGTTTGAGCAAGAGCCCAGAATTTGGTCCATTACCTCCAAATGTCACTGGGCGGTTTGCTGGGCTTAAAAGGGGCCTGGCGAGGAGTGGCAACACATGGGAGACGGCTTACAGAAGTGGTGATGCACCTCAGAAAAGGCACTTTATTCTGTTTACTTCTGCTGTACTGGAGTATGCAATGGAAAACCGTGCTGGCTCCGGTTCTCCGCTCTCCCCTCTGGTTTCACACTGCCCAGGTGAGCTCCTGCCATCCCTCCCCGCTGAGGGCATCCTACCTGTTGTGCAACGCCCCTGGGGCTCCGTGCGATCTGCTTTATGAAACACGCAGGCAAGCATGCAGAGAAAGAGCGAGGCGGGTTTTTTCCGAGTGGGTGGGGACTCCTTAAATTCCCCTGGCATTGGCCACGGAGTTTTTTCCGAGCCTCTGCTCCAGTGTCTCAGCCCACCTAGCCCTGGGGGATTCGGGCAGCTTCATCCCCAGCCTGACTCAGCACAAGCCGCTCCTCATCCTCCCTCCTGCATGGAAAGCTGTGGCAAACGGCCCTGTGGCGGTGCTGCCTGTGGAGGAGCCACCCATGGCTTGGTGGGGACCAGTGCCGTGAGGTCCCCTCCAGCACCGTGGCCACAGTTGGGTGGCCCAAATGAGCAGCCAAAGTCAGCATTCCCCAGGGATGGTCAGGCACTCCACCTGCCCTCGCTTGCCTGTGCGGTGCCCCCCCTCCCCTGCCCAAAGCCACACGGAGATTTGGGGCTCTCAGGTGGGCTGGACCAGCAGCCCCGATGTCCCCAGGGCTCTCCCGTACCCGTGGGATGCCAGCTCCCAGGGAAGAGGAGGAGAGCCGGGAGGAGGTGGTTGGCGGTGCTCTGGGAGGGTCCGGACCCCCAGGTGGGCTCGTGTCCCCATGCCTGAGCCCTTCACACCCAGTACTGGTTGTTTTTCAAGGGAGGGTTGGATGTCCGGCAGTACTGGAGGAGCTCAGGGTCCGGTGGAGCCCCAGGACCTGTGCCCTGGGACAGGGGACCTGTGCCCTTGCCCTCCAGGGTGTTGACAGTTGTTAGGGGGATGCCTTGGCTGGGGTCCGTCCTCCGGAAGGTCTCCTGGTCTGGCACAGCCCCGTTCTTGGCCTTGGAGGAGGGGGTGCCCTGGACGTGGTGCTTCCCTGTCTTGTTGCGCTTGTGCAGGTAGAAGAGCAGGGGCAGGATGAGAGCGAGCAGGAGGAAGATGAGGCAGATGGGAATGATGATGCTGAACATGTTGGCCTCGATGAAGCTGAGGAATGTGCCCCCCTCCACAGGGTTGGGGCTGGCAGTGGCACCAGTGCCTGACCAGGCAGTGGAGGGTATACCCAGCTCGCTGACATTGGGGCTGCTCCGTGCTGTGCTCTGGGGCTGGGGTGCCAGCGGGGGCAGGAGCAAGGTGACACCATAGGCTTTCGAGGTGTTGTAGGGCTCAGTGCTGTACCCCAGGGATGCCAGTGCCGGCGGCACGCCAGTGGCCGCCAGCTCAAAGACAAAGCTGTCACTCTGCAGAGGCTGGTTACTCTCCCCAGCATCCAGCACCTCCAGCGCGACCAGCCCTTGCTCCAGCTCAGTCTGGCTGAAGGTCTCAATTGGGGTGGTGGGTTGTCCTGGGTCCCTGGAGACCCTTACGAGATGGCTGCCATGGGGCGCCCTGCGGATCCTGAAGACTGGGATGCTCTTGGTGCGGTTGGCCAGCTCACTGGCATCGAGGATGCTGGTGTCCAGGAGGGCCGTGGTGCCCCTGGGCCACACGCTGCCCGGCTGAGCCTTCACCAAGGCGCGGACGGTCACGTTCACCACCCCAGTCCTGTTGGCTGTGCGTGACATGGCAAGGAACTGGAAGCTGTCCTCGGGAGACGTGAGGTCGGTGAAGGTGAACATCACCTCCCCGCGGTCCAGCTGCTTCTGTGAGAAGCTCCGCGCTGCCTTTCGGTTGACCTGCACTTGGCCAAACCTTGGCGCCCTGGTGATCCTGTACAGCGCGTTGCCTGCCCCCAGCTGTGTGGCTCCCAGGAGGTGATGGCGGGACACAGAGGCCCTGTTCACGTCTTGGGGCACCTCCAGCAGCACTGGGCTGGCAGCAGTGCTCACCGCAGGCAGCACCTCAATCTCCAGCGAGGTCAAGGTGGGCGGGTGGTGGCCATCAGAGAGGCTCAGGGCTAAGGACCCTGAGGCATCGCTCCCAGTGGCAACAAACACCACACGGCGTGCGTTGACGTCTGCTTGTGTGAAGTGGTTGATGGGATCCCGTGGGTTGTGTGGATTGGCCAGGTGGCCAGAGAGGGGTCTCTGGAGGACGCTGTACACCATCTCCTCCGGGGAACCCGACAGGTCTGCCACATCCAGGTATTCCTGGGACAAGGTCACCATGGACCCTGGTCGGACTCGCAGTACTTCTCGCTGCCTCACCACCTGTGGTGCTTTGCTGCTGCTGCTGCTGGTGGTCACTGTTATATTGAAAGCTTCGGAGATGACCACCCCTTCCTGCGGAGGATGGATGGACTGCTGTGCCCGGGGCCGGAGCCAAGCCTTAAATTTGAAACGGTCTTCAGAGACACTGTCCCCACCATGGGCATATGCCAGGCGCCCCGCAGCCAGGTCTGACTGCAGGAAGAATGGCCGTGACTGCTCCAGAGGCACACCAGCCACCGAGAGCTGCCCATGAGCCGGTAGCCCCGTCACCAGGAAGACAACGTCATACGCAGCCCTCTCAGGGACTGGGATTTGGCTCAGGAGGTTGGAGGCATCCAATATTGAGGTGCCAATCTCAGCCTCTTGAGCCCTCGTGAGCTGGAGACCTGGAGAGAAAAGGGAAAACCCAAAGGTCTGTCACCCCTGGGAAGGGCCAGGATCTGCTGGACAAGAGAGCAGACCCAGGCGAGAGCAAGACACAGCAGAAAAAGGAGGATTGCGAAGAGATGCGGAGGGATGAGAATCAAATGGGACTTGTTGGTTCGGTAAAATGATGGGGGAAGGAATGGCACAGAGAGTCAGCAAAAGGATGCATGCAGTTTTAGATGTTTCTTGACATGGTGTCCAAGCCTGTGCTTGGGTGGCCAAGGGAAATCGCACAGTGGTGTCTTCAGACCAAAAGGTCTCCTGAAGTTAGCAGAACACCCACACCCACACCGAAGGGGGGGATCGGGCAAACTTCGGGAGAGCTTGTTTGTCCCTTGCTTCTCCCTTCCTTTACCTGCATTTCTCCATAGCTGAGTTGAGCGCTGGGGACACGTGGACTCAAAGGAGATCAGCATGAGGAGGATGAAGGAGTCCGAGATGGTCGTGGGAGCGACCACGCGGAAGCGGATGGCATCTTGGGCAAGCCAGAAGGGCTCCTCTGGCATCTCGTGCTGGTAGAAAACCAACCCGCTGTCCACCTACAAATTAAAAAAATCCTCAATGAGCTCTGCTAAATGGCAAAATAAAAACCCTGAGTGGGTGGTACCATGTGGGAGATAGGTGCATCAGTCTCATCTCTGGTGCGATGGGCACTGCAGCACTGGGGGGGGGCACCCTGGTGATGCTGTGCTAGAGCCAACGCATGCGCCCTTATGGGGTGTGCCCACCAACGCGCCCACCTTGTGGGATCTTGTCTTGGCTCCAGAAAGGAGCAGCCAAGCCCTACTTAGGTAAGAATTGGGGATCATCACCAGCTGTGGCACGGTAGCCGCAACTGAGAGCTCATGATGCCTCTCTGCCAGGGTGTTTCTGTCCAGCAACTGGGGAAACGGAGGTTTAGAGGAAGGGCTGAGCTTGCTCAGCATCCTCTAAGAGTTGGGCCAGGCTGCCTCCAAGGGTGAGCACAGCACAGGGGAGCTTGCAGAGCGGGCAAATCCGCATGCTTCTGAGGAAGGCTTAGAAATAAGCCCTTCACTTCTCTGCGAAAGCATGGTTTTATAGGAGAAGCATGGTAGCAGGGGTCTGCTTGGAGCTGGGGTGAGAGCATCCCGCTTGACTCTTGCCTTAGGCAGCAGCCAGGATGGCTGGGTCTGCAGCAGGGAGGTAGCCTGAGAAAAAGGGGTTACAACTCCCTGAGCCTCCCCCCGCACTAAATCCAAGGCTGATGGCCGCGGTAAAGCTGGTGTTGGGATGCCAGCTTGTAATCCATCTTAGCAGCTGTTGACAGGGCTGGGAAAGTCGCAGTGTGGCTGCAGCCTTGCTCTGCCTCCTGCTAGGGATCAGGTGCCTCTGCGCAGGGCGGCGGTGGGTCCAGGCTGGGACCCCTGGGCTGCAGCGTGCGGTGATGGAGGGCTGTGCCTCGGGGTCCTGGGGGGCTGGGGAGGTAAAAGCTCACCTGGGCTTGGGTGAAGTTCCTGATCTCCTCCCCCCAGGAGGTGCTCAGCCTGCCCAGGCGTGGGGCTTGCTCGACGCTGTAGTACAGGGTGGCAGAGCTGGTGGGGCTGTTGCTCACTGCCTGCAGGTTTTGGTTGGTGATGGGCTGCAGGGCACCTGGAAAACCCATCCAGTACAGATTTCAACCCGTCACCTCGCCACCCGCCTGCACCCTCTGCCACAGGCATCTCTCGGCAGCGCTGGGGCAGGGGGCGGTGGAAGGGCCCAAGAGCCCCATTTGCCGTTGAACGGAGAGGATGGGGAACGTGCCTGTACCCACCTGGGCAGACGGTGAGGCTCTGCTTCTTGGCCACGCTGATGAGGGCCTCTTTCTGCGCCCTGACGAGGAAGAAGTGCCCAGGAGACAGGTTCTCACCATCCCACAGGTCAAAGGCGAAGCCCCCATCCAGGGGCCCTGCAGAAAGCACAGAGCCGGGCATTTATGGGGGAAGAGGGGCTGCAGCCCCCCGCTAACTTGGCACGGTTTGGACCAGGGGGCTGGGTGCATTAGCATCTGCCTGGGTGGCACAGTGCTCCCCTCCAGGGCTGTTCCCTCCCTTGGGCCAGCGGCAATGCCAGGGGCCTGGGGCACCGCAGCCCTGCCTTACCTTGGTGCACAAAGAGGACGAGGCCGTTGTTTATCTGGGCCTGGGTGAACCGCCGGACCTCAGTGCCGGGTGCTGACCTCAGCACGACCTTCCCGTTGGCCGGGGGCTGGATGGAGTAGGTGACCTCCTCTGCCAGGGAGTCTTCGTCCTCGGCGCTCAGGACGTGGGGGCCGATGACGGCCGTGGCACCTTCCCACAGCTGGGCGATACGGAGCGGCTGTAGTTCCCCTGGGATGCTCCCAGCACCTCTCCCCTCTTCCCCAGCCTGTTCCAGACCCCGCCCCAACTCAGACCGCTTCGCTGGGTGCCCAAGCATGTGCCAGCCCAACAGGGGTGCCTTGTCCTCCTCCTGCCGGGTGATGCCCCATCATCTGGCCTCTTCCCAGCCCTGCATCACCCTGCACCGCTGCTGTGTTTCCCGGCATGTGCCGTGCTGCTGGGTCTGTGCGTCTGCATGGTGTGTGCAGGACGGAGGTGAGAGCTCTCCCTTCTGTGCCTCCGTTTCCCCAAGTGCTGGAAACGGAAAGGCATGGTGCTCGCGGGGCTAGGGCAGAGGTTGCGCCTTTGACCTGTCTCTCCCCATTGCTCTGCAGAAGAAGGGCTTTTTGTGGCATCCCCGAGCCCTGAACTTGCTCCCCGAGCTGCTGCTGTGTACGTGGTGACCGCAGACCTGCCTCTCCCTGGCTGGGTGCTTCTCTTAGCTCGTGCTCCCGGCAAAGCGCCCATCCCACCACCCCCTTGCAAGGCTGCAGCAAGGCCACTAGCCGCCCCAGCAAACTCTCCAGGAATGATGAGTATGTGGCTGAGCTCAGGGCCACCCCGCAGCAGCTTCCCAGGGCAGCTTCCCCCAGCCAGCGGTGCCCACCGGCCCCTGGGGACGCTGCCACCCCAAAGCCCTGGCATGTCCCCTCTCCAGCTAGAGGCAACAATTTTCCCTGGTCCTAATCCTATGCCGTATCTCGGTCTCAGCAGACCGCAGGGACGAATCCCTTCGCTGCCAGACAGGTTTTGCCCATGCACCCCAGAGCTGCCTTTCGCCCTCAGGATGCCCCAAAATCACAGGGTGCGTGCACCGAGCCTTCCCGCAGCTCGTGCAGGGCGGAGGGGCAGGATGCACTGTATCCCACAGAACTGCAAGCCTGGCCCGCGTTCTGCAAACCCACAAGACAACACCCAGGCGCTGGACGAGCTGCTCAGCTGGCCGTGCCGGGTTAGATGAGCTGTTTTCTGCTGTTTTCAGCTAGCCTAACTCAAAACATTGCTTGAGTGGGTGTGGGTGCCGACAATGAAATTAAATCCCTCGTCAGTCCCTGTGGGATGGTGAGAGGCAGGCTCGAAAACACAGCTTTGGAGAGAGGGGATGGGGGAAGCGCTGCCGGACACAGGGCTGGGGCAGGAGCTGAAGCCCTCACCGTGGGAGCTGCTGCTCCGTCGTGCATGCGCCGAGGTTTTCAGGCTGCTCCCCGTCCCCAGCACCCACAGCCAGGTCACTTGAGCACCCAGTGAAATTGCTATCCCACCTGGGGCTCGGTGCCAAGGAAAACTCCCTGTAGTCAAAGCCCAGAGAGGCACTTGTAGGCAGGGGGGAACCGGCAACCCCGGGGCATCGCTGCCCATTTGAGATGGGCAAACGTGGTGGCTGGAGCGGCTTTGCTCGCCACTGAGAGCCCACGCCGCCAGAGCTGACCTGCTTTGCCATGCTCCCCGTCGTCTCTGAATTATTAAAGCCTTCCGCCGGGTTCCTGTTCTTGCTTACTCGACTTATTGTGTTTGCTCAGCCTCCGTGTCGCCTCTCCTCTCAGGGAGAGCGCGCGGGGAGGCGGCGAAATAGCGCCAGGAGCGTGTCCGTGTGTTTCGGTGCAGCAGCGGAAGCATTTCTCTTGGTGGCATCCAGCCATCCTTTCTCCTGATGCAACCCAAAAAGCTGCTTGGGGCAAATCTGCCTGGTCCTTTCCAGGTGGCTCTGCTTCGGGGTCTGAACTCTGCCTTTTGTCTCCCCAGCGCTGCGTGGACTCTGCACCCCCGGCGCTGGCAGGCACAGGCAGCAGAGGAAAGCTTTGTGCAATCTCTCTCCTGGACCCAGTCTGACCTTTAAACGCTGAAGTCATCTCTCGCCAGAACACAAACACAACAGGGCTGGGTCCATTCCGCGCCCTGGCTTGCTTTAGCATTGCTCCTGCTTGTAGCAGGGAGCTTTTCCAAGCTCCAGAGCCCCTCCCGCGGGCAGTGGGGCAGCTGTGGTTACCCCTCCCAGGGCAGGGGAGGGGAATCCCAATGGAAAGGCAGACGGACTGCTGCCTCGGAGTGTATTTTGGGAGCTATTTCTTTCTTTTCACCCTTTTTTTAGCATGGTGGCTGGGGGCAAGGACACGCTTCCCTAAGTGCCTTGGAATCATTGGGCTAATGAACCGGCTAAAAATGAGGCAGCGAGAGAGCCTCCGCCTCCCCTTACACAGGGCTGGCTCTGTGCGCCTGCCAGCGCCGTGGCCACCATGCATGGCACTGGGGACAGAGCTGCTGCGCTGCCTGCTTCCCCTGCCTCGGGCCCACCCTGCCCGAGCCGGCATGGAGCGGCCCTTTCAGGATGCGGTGGTCCCTAGTGAGCAGAGAGGGCCTTTTGTGCCTCTCGAGTGGGGGTGACGGGCTGCCGTGGGCGCAGCAGATGAGGGGTTAACCTTTCTCTGTCAGGAATGCCGGATTTCGCTGCAGCTGGGGCAGATCATGGAGGCACCACTTAATGCGCTATAAAAGGGATTTGCTGGGAGGGGGCTGAGCTTCCTGGGTTGGGGGTGTAATTGAGGGTAGCACAGGCAGGGACGGAGCCAGGGCTGGCTATGGATGGGGCTACCCCTCAAACTTTGCTGGCAGCCCTGGCCCCTCTTTCTGCTTCTAGGGCTGCCTGGATAGTGCCAAGCCCATACCCTTCCCTTCCAGCATCTCCTCCAGAGCCCAGGCTCCCAGACACCACCCCAAAGCCACTGCTGCGATCCTGGTGTGATGATCCAGATGGAAGGAGCTGCTTACCCTGCTGCCAACCTAGGAAATCCTGGGAGGGGTAAGGATAGCCTTGGGGAGGTGGGGGTGGGATGATCCTGCCGGGCTGGCATTTCTGCATGTTTTCTAATAATTTCTTTCCTGCAGTTTTGCAATAGCGATCCCGAAGCGGGGGCCGGGGAGGTGTCTGAAACAGAGGTGGGACCTCAGCAGCAGGCGAAACCTATTTGCTTCTGACTTGACTGAGATGGACGTAAGGCGTGTGAAGGCCGCCTAAAGAACGAAGCCTTTTCAGCGTGTGCTGAGGAACCGCGGGCAGGCTGCTCTCCACGCTCCCAGGGGTTATTCGGGGCGCCGGGGCCGGGCTGAGCCGCCTGCCGGCCCTCGGCCAAGGGCAAGCGAGCGGCCGCCGTGCCGCGGGGCGCTGCTCCCACCTTGCGGACGGTGTCCGCATCGGCGGCGGGATGGGGCGGGATGGGATGGAGCGGGGGTGGACGGCCCGGCCTCCGCCTCCTGCAAAGCCTCTCCCCGCCGGGAAACCGCCTGCCCTCCCCGGAGCCCAGCGCCTGCCCCCGGTGCGCGCCCCGGCTCTGCCGCGCCCGGCTGCGCGGAGGTGCGTGACCAAGGTCGGAGCGGGGTCCCCGCGCGGGGCTGGCCAGCCCCCGGGGTGTCCGAGCGCTGAGCGCCCTGCTGGGGTGGCTGCACGTCCCCCGTGGCATCCCACTCTTACCTGCAGCCCGGCGTTGACCCGCAGCCGGGGCCCCTGGGAGCTGTGGGGCAGGATGGTGATGAAGAGGGTCCTGGGCTGGCTCTGCCGGTCCATCTCGGAGGCGTTGGCCAGAAGGGTGAAGCTGTCGGCCTGGGCCCGGGGGCCGTCCTGCCTGTACTGGATCCGCTGGTTCTCCACCTGCGGGGCAGGGGCTGGGTGACCCTCCTCGGAAGACACGGGCCACCAGCCCCACTGCGGAGGGGACCCGTGCACCAGCCTGGCAGGAAGGGGGAAACTGGGTGCCTGCCACTGGCTCTGGGGCATCCCTGCAGGACGAATCCAGCACGGAGACTGAGAGCGGGATTCCTGTGGGAAGCAGACCTGGAGCCCGGTGTGGGTGCTCTGCCCGCATCCTCACCCCATATCCCCGAGGCCGTTTAAAAGCACCTTGGGGGTTGACGCATGCCTTGTCTGCAGGGCAAGCCCACCATCCTGAGCCCCTCCATCCTGAGGGCAGAGCTCTCTGATGGGGAGAGGAGCCCCCCAGCCCTCCCCATCCTCCCAGTGCCACTGGGGGCTGGAGTCTGCCCCCAGGCTCTTCCCAACCCCCCTGGGTAAGCAGTGGGGTAGGCAAATGGGCACCCTTGGCTGCTCTACCTCACTCCAGGTGAAGCCGTGCAGCCCGCCGTCCTCGGGCCGCTCGCTGTTCAGGAGGGTGCCAAACCGGGGCGGCTCAAGCACCCTGAACTCCAAGCCAAGCCCTGTGTAGTAGGCATTGGGGATGTTGAGGATGCCTGTGGAGAGGGTAGCAGAGCCACCTCCCGGCACTGTGATGTTGTGGACATCCAGGGGGACAGTGATGGGAAGCACAGCCAGGCTCATCACCACCCCCTCCAGTGGGTCCACACCGCTGGCTGTGATGTCCACGACAAACTGATCATGCTTCTCCTCTGGCTTGGAGTGAAGGTACAGGACTCTGCCATTGTTGATGTCCTCCTGGGTGAAGGACTGGATGGGGTCCAGGCTGGGCTGCTCGTTTGAGTCTTGACCACGCTGAAGCATTGCCAGGAAGCCGGAGGCTGGGGGGCTGCTCACCAGGTAGACTATGTCCTGGGGAGGAATCTCTTCGTGGGCCACCTGGGAGTGTGGGGAAGACAAGGCATGAGTTGGGGGCTGGTGCCGGCAAGGCCAGGCTGTCCCACAGCCCACCTCTGTGCAATCCCCCAAGGCTTTGCTGTGGGATGAGCTGCAAGAGTCACCTTTGTGCAAAGGCCATGCCTGAATGCACGCCACTCCCCACCCCCCCTGCCCCCAGCCCTTGCCCATGGGCAAAGCGTGATATGGGCACGAGCCCTTTGGTCTGGGCAGGAGGATGTAAAATGAAGTCCAATCGGTGGCTGTCTTTGTTTGGTGGCCAAGAAAGTGATGCAGGTTTGGGAAGTGACTAGAGAAGGGGATACTCACCAGTAGGTACTCCTCCTTGATCCCAGCTGCTTCCCCCTGGAAGACATGTATCTCCTTGTGGTTGACTATGCGCAGGGGGCTGGGGTGGGTGTCCAAGAACACGCTGATGGCCAGCGTGTCCTCTACGGCCACCTCATTCACTTCTACAGTGAACTGGAGCTCATCCCGGTTGTTCCTGCTCCCGTTGTGGTGGTAGGAGAGCTCTCCTGCTAGCAGGTCCCTTTGGGAGAAGGCCACGACCGGCTGCTCCCCTCTCAGCACGGTCCCCCACCTTGGGGGGGTCGTTATCAGGAACCGTATCTCCTCATCTGATCTGATGTCCATGTTGGTCTCCAGACTGAGGACAGAAGAGTCAATGCTCCCTCGGCTGCCTTGGTGGATGACTAGACCAGTGTTGTTGACTATTCTGATGTAGGGGTCTGATGCCTGTACCTCCAGGAGGGCGGTGGTTTGGTGGAGGCCATCTGAGACCTGTAGCTGAATCCAGCCCCGGTCAGCCCCCGAATGGACAAAAAGGATCTTCTTCTTCCTCAGGTCGTCCTGTGTGAACCGATAGACCTGGTGGTTTTTGTCATCGACGGACACGATGCTGCCAAACAAAAAGTCCTTCCTCGCCAGCACCAGCTGTGTGTCTGAGAAGCCAGAGTCCTTGTCGGCGAAGGCAATGTCATCTGTCGTCAGCAGGTGCTGCCCGTTGCGCACCACGTTGAAGACTTTGTTCACCACTTGTACTGGGGTGTGGTCATTGACGGGTTGGATGGAGACCCTGAAAACACCTCTCACCTCCTCTGCATCAGGCTCAGCACTGCCTTCACCCTGCCTGATCGCTACGAAGGGGATGTCGTCCTCCAGCGTCTCGGAGTCATCGTGCTGGTACAGCAGCCGGCGGTGGAGGATGTCATCGTTGGTGAACTCCATGATCTCCTCTCTGGAGGCCCAGCCGTGGGATGAAGCCCAGGCCAGCCTCCCATGCGCTGGCCCCTCAATCACCTCGTAGAGGTAGTCCATGCTGTTCATGCTCTGTACAAACAAGTGGTCCTTGGAGATGACAGCTTGCCCCCCTTCTGGCACGGTCAGGAGGACGTTGGTCAGGGCTGGTGCATCAGGATCCCCACCAATGCTGATTGTGTAGGTGTAGACAGGAGAGTGCTGCTCGCCAGTGTGGACACGAAACTGGAAGGTGTCCTCAGCTTGCTGAGAGTTCCTGATGGTTGCGCTGTAGCTCAGGTGGTTTCTTTGCAGGTCGTCTTGGGTAAATCCAAAGCCTTCAGTCAGCCTGTGGCCAAGCAGCTCCAAGTTTCCCTTTTTGGGAGCCTGGATTATCGTGTAGTGGAAAGGGACTGGGGCAGAGTTTGGATCTTCCAACGTTGCCTCCAGCTCCTTACTGGTGATGTTTCTGTGCCGCTTGTTCTTCATCTGGAGAGGGACCATGGTCCTCATCTTAATGGTGGCTCTTTTAATCCTTATGAGAAAGGTGTTGTTTTGCAAGACCTTCTGCCCCACCTGGACTTTGAATCTCAGCTTCTCCGTGACATCTTCCAGCTGGTGCTCTGGGTCTGTGCTGAAATACCGGATGCGCCCTTGCTCCAGGTCTTGCTGGTGGAAGGACTCGACTTTTTTCCATTCCCCTCCCGTGCTCCCTTGCTTCTGGACCTCACCATACCTGAGGGGCTCTGTGAGGACATACAGGATGGCGACCCGTTGTTTCACAGCGTTTGTCTCCACTGACAGGTTGGCTGTGGTAATGCGCGCAGCCCCTCCTTGGGAGATGGAGAGGCCGGTGTTGTTGTGCAGGTGGATGTCAGGGTCAATGGCGAGGATCCTCAGGGTGGCAGTGGGGCTTGGGACAGTGCCGTCGCTCACCTGCAAGGTGAGCTGTAAGTTTGTCCCACTCTGGTGCACGTAGACTATGTTGCCTGCTTCTAGGTCCCTGCAGGAGAACTCTTCAATGGGCACTCCAGGGTGGAAGTCATACTCCACATAACCCTCCTCCATCTGCTGGCCACCGTGCAGCTGGAATTCGAGGTCGTCACAGGATGTGTCATCATCTAGGACCTGCAGGATGTCTGTGGTCAGGTGCTTCCTTGTGTGCTTCAAGATTGTCATGTGGTTCCCATGGGGAAAGATCACCTGTGGGGCATCATTGATGGGATTGATCATGATGGGCAGCAGATACATCTGCCCCTGCCGCAAACACTCAGGGACCCCTTGCTGGGCAGTTACTGTCACCTCCAGCATCAGCTGGTCCATGGGCCCCTCGGAGCCATCGTGGACGTATCTGACTTTCCGATTCACAATGTCCAACAAGGTGAACTTCCTTCTGCTCCTGGACCCAGGAATGTCCAGCTCCAGCTGGCCATGCCTAGGGTCGTTGGTGATGCTAAAGAGGATTTGGGACTGCCGGATGTTTGCAAGGCTCAAGTCTACTGTTGGCTGGGTGTGTTTCCATTCCAGATAGGCCGTGCCCCCTTCAGAGACAATGAGGGGGCTCACATGCAGCAGCCTGCTGATGTTGGTGAAGGCAGGTGGGAAGCTGTTGTCTGGCTGGCATGGTTCTACCACCAGGCCTGGTGCTCCTGACCAGACAACCGGAGGTGGGGAGGTGGGTGCTTCATCCTGCTCGTACACCTCGTCATAGTCCCAGTAGTGGTCCTGCTTTCCACAGCCTGATGTGATGTCCCTTGTGATCATGGCATCTTGCAGACTCCTCCTCTGCAGGTTTATCCGCAGGTCCTCCAAGCAGCCAACAAACGAGTTGTTGGTCATGGTCCACACAGAGATGAAAGCAAGATGATGCTCACTCAGCCTTTGCAAAGCTTTTTCATTCATACCTCCGATGAAGAGGTTTCCCTGAAGGTCCAGGTAGTTGTTGATGCCCCGGTTGGATGTGGATGAGGCATAATAATCTATCAGGATCTCAAACTTGTGGATGTCCGTGTAGACTTTGACATAGTGCTGCTGCTCATCACTGATGAAGACGTTGTTGTGCAGGATGATGATGCCGTTCCCCTTCTCGACAAACCCTCTCAGGCGCCCGTTGGAGATCTCCAGGTAGAAGAAGTCATTCTCCAACCCCGCGTGGTAGATGAGGGGTGCCTGGGTGATGCTCGTCGTTATCACAAACTCGATGGTCGCTTCCTCCCTTGCATCCCATGTGGGAAACGCGATGTAGGAGTGTGGCCCCAGGAACCCAAAGGGGTCCTCGGGCTCTGCAGAGAACTGTGTGCTGCAACCTTCCTGAACACGGTGGAAGATCTTGGAGCTGCCCTCGGAAGACAGAGGAGAGAGGACATCCAGGCCGTTGAATGTCACCAAGTGGAGGCAACCTCTGAAGGGTGAACTGGCCTCGGCGAGGTACGGCAGGTCAAGGCTGCCTGTCCCGCCGGCATAGAGGCCGTACTGGATGTCCAGCTCCCGTACAGGGCCCGCGATGTCCACGGAGCTGTTGAAGAGGCCGTCAACGGTCAGCATCATCCTGCCATCTTCCACCAGCAGCTCCACGTCATGCACCACCAGGTTATTGAGCTGCAGCTCTGCTGGGGACTGCAGTGTCACCTCCTCTGAGCCCAGCTGCAGCCTGGCCTGCAGGGAAGGACATGGGAAGTGCTCAGCTCAAGCAAGGTGTTATTTGCAGCACAGGGGACACCTCTCCACCTACTAGAAATACTTGCTTTAAGTGTGGACACACCCTTGGGGGTTTACAAATGTTCTGGTCCCTTGGTTCATTGTTTGTCCTATCCTCTTCCTCACCCTGGGCATGCCCTCTTTGTCCTGCTCTCTGAATTTCTCTCCGTTTTCACTCTTTCTTAGCAAACCCTAATCTCAGGACTATTTCCCTGGGGTCCTCCATCTCCCAGTCCTGCTGCCTTTCTGCAGGGCTTTCCCTCTCCCCTCTGTGGAGAAGCCTGCTAGATGCTGGCTTCTCTGTCCCTGCTGCCCTCCATCCTGCTTCCAGACCTCGCCCTGGGAACTGGCAGGGGAAGTAGCAGGCAGCAGCCTGGAGCCTGCCTAAGTGGAGGGTTTGCTGATGGACCCCGAGACACATGGGCTGCATTAGGAGACCTCTGGCCAGCTGCTTGCTTGCTCTCCTGCTTTGGTTTAGATGCAGTTGGTGGCCCAGCCCAGGTTGCAGGAGAGGTGGGATGTGTGCCTCAGATGCTCTGAGCTCTCTTCCTTCATAGTAGATGCTAACACCGTAACTATGAGAGGGGGATTTTATTCTTCCATCCCTTCCCACACTTCAGTTGCGCTTGGCCGGCGGTGGGGTGGGGGAGTCTGCTGACTGGGGCAGTCTCTGCTTTCTCTGGACCCTCTCAGCTCATTCCTCCTCACTAACCCCTCACGCCCTGAGGGTGCTGTGCACCATATCTGACTGGGTAATGTACACAGGATGCTGGTGTCCAGGTGTCTCCACAGTGCTCCCCAGCATCACCCCAGGCAGTGGATGAGGAGCTTGCCCAGCTGGACCCTGTTTCTCTATTTAACTGATTCTCCCAAGACCGTGTCCAGTCTCCTCTTGAATTCTTAACATCCCCTGGCAGGAGTCTTGGCAGCTGAGCTGTCCGTGCTTCTCTTGCCGATGGGCTGCTGCTTTCAGGCGCTGCCCCTTCATCCTTTGCACTGGATGAAGCCCTGACCCGTAGACCCCAGCCTGTGTGAGGGTGCTCACCTGCAGGCTGCCGGCTCGCAACTGGAGCAGGAGGTGGTCGGGCTGGCCGGCGGCCAGGAAGAGCAGCCCGCTCCCCTGGCTGGTGTACAGCTGCAGGCGGAGCCGCACCGTGCGCGAGGCATCTGCCAGCGGCATCTCCACGAAGCCGTCTCCGAAGAAAGAGGCTGGGGAGAAAAAGGAGAGGCTCAGGCAGGGACAGACCTTCCCCGCAAGCCCTGTCTGGTTGGGTGCTGCGAATCTGGAGCCCCCTGAGCCCATTCATCCTCTCCCGGGCTCGCCGTTTGCCCTGTGACAGCATGCTGGAGCCTGGCAGCCTGGAAAGACCTTCTGGGGAGTCTGTTCTCTCATTTTCCTAGGGACTGGCTGCGTGGAGGCAGAGATTGTGTTTCCCGTTGCTCAGCCAGCATTTAGAGGAACCTTCCCCCTTGTTACGTGGCCAGGGCAGATGCAGTAGCGCCTGTCATTGTGCTGAGTTCCTGAGCATTAGAAGGTGAGCTGTTATCCTAACGAATCCTTCCCGCTTCCGCCACAGCCGCCTCCCTCTGGAGCAGTAAGAACCCTTCCAGAGGCAGCTGTTGTGCCTTGGCTGGAGTCTTGGCCGGTGCCAGTCACCGCCAAACAGAGAGACGCCGCCAGGTCAGCCAACACTATGTTCTGCTCCTCTCCCTGTTTTACACTGCTTTCTGTCAGCTCTCCGTATCATCCAAACACTGCTGACATTCACCCTGATGGTGGCTGCTCCGTCGGTGCTGGAGGAATAAACACGTGTGCCTGCGATCCATATGTGGATGTGAGGCAGTACGGAAACCTCGGCTCAAACGGGGCGCCTGAAGCCGCAGCTGGAACGTGTTCAACGCCCAGTATACATCAATCAGCCTTGCAGGGACTCAGCGCAATGGCATGTGGTCATGAAATGAAAGACTATGTCACAGGTCATACGTGGGAGAGGGCAGAATTAAAACCACTGGGAGCGGCAAGGCTTAATTTTAGAGTGCTTATGCTTTTTTGCTGGCTCAGTGCATGCGTGCGCGTTGCACGCGTGTTAAATGTGCGTGCCCGCGGCGCGCTGCCGCCCATCCTGGCTAGCTCCAGAGCACCCCGTGGCACAGTTAACTCTGCCTTTGCATGGCGAAGCATAAACACTTGGAAGACTAGTAAGTTGTAAACGTTTGGGGAGGGGGACGGGTGGACGTGCACGTCTTCAGTCCGTATGTAGTCACAGTCCGCAGAGCCAGCTGTGCTCAAGTTTGTATGCGCAGAGCTTGCCCGCTGCACTTCACTATTGCGCTTTTTCTCATCAGACCCACACTCGGGTTCAGGGTCCAGTTTGAGGTGCCATGGGGAAGGGGGCTTTGGCTTCGCCAAGGGTCCCAGCCCAGCCCCTGCTCTCTTTTGGAGGAGGCAGGGATGGAGGTTGGATGCTGGGGTGAAACCAGCCTCCTGCATGGTTAGATCTGGGTAGAAACAACGGCGTGCCCTTACAGCTGCTTCCCCTGTTGCCTTGTCCTATTGCAACTGAGCCCCAGTTTCTGGAGGGCTGACTGGGGTGGGAACGGGCAGGAACTGGGCAGGCTCCCCCCGTTCCAGCGGGCAGGCTTTGCTCAGGGAGGGGTGCAGCAAGTGAAAACCCAACACAAAACCAAGCAGCCGCGGTCAGGCAGGGTTTGAAATGAGCCCGTTGTTAGAGGTGACAGGGAGGCTTTGCCTGGCATGGGCAGAGTTAGAGCACTCTGCTTTGGCTTTTCGCGTTTTCTCTGGAGCCGAGCTCTGCGGTGCCCTGCGTAGGGGACGCTCTTCTGAGCCCTTCAGGGACAGAGAGACCTCCTTGCCCAGACCCCACGAAAAATCATTTCCTGCTGCTGGCAGCAGAGGAAGGATCTTGGCTTTCTCCTGGGGTCTGGGAGAATAACCGGGGGTGTCGCAAGGACCGTCACCCCACCCGCTCTGCGCAGGGAACAAACGGCAGCATGGAACCATCTAGCGCTTGCTTTAATACCGAGCCCTTTGCTCAGGGCAGGGCTGCCAGCGCGCCTTGCTCAAGCCTGCTCATTTCCTGGCCCTCGTGCGCGCTGTTGGCACGGGGCACTTTGGCTTCCTTGTCCTCTTCGGCCCAGCCACTGACTCAGAGGAGCTTTGCTATTCTTCGCAGGCCCGTGAAGGGCTCTGTCCTCCCCTGAGCTGCTCCCTTCCTCAGTGGTCCTTGCAAAACCAGCCAGCCCCAGCGTGCCTTCCTTGGTGGCCAGGGGTGGTGGGTGCCACGCTGGGCACTGCCTGGAGCTCTCAGCGCCACCTTGTCCTGCGTTTGGCGAGCAGGAGCGACGCAGCACATTGCGAAGGGGAATTTTCCTCTCTGTCCTTGTACGGACTGGTGCTCAGGCCCCAGCGAGGCGCGCACACGTGCATGCAATACATTTTGATCCCCGGAGGCATTGCATGCACGTTATGTGCTGGCTCCTCTCGAGTTTCGCCCGTGCGTGCATGCTCTGTGCTCCAGCTCCCACTGGGATTTTGCCACGTTTCTGTTTTGTGGCTTCCCCTAATCCCCAAAACATGGTCTTCAGATGGGTACCGAGCGGCTGCTCTCACACGGAGCGAAAGCTTTGCCAGGGCTGGGCTTCCCCGTGCTCACGCTGGCACCGACCCCACCGGCAGCTCCTTTGCCAGCCCAGGGGCCAGGCGCTGAGTCCTGGCGGGCCGGGGATCGTGTTTTGGGGCTGGAGGAGCCAGTACAGCCCAGCCAGGCTGTTTTCTAGTGTGACAAGGGGCAGCCCCTCCTGCAGCCAGCACATTTTGTCCTGCCTCCGTTCTCCTGAAGCTGCCAGAGATGCTTTTCTTCTCTTTCTCTCATAAAGTACTACTAATAAAAAGTTACTGACAGCGCCGATGCCCAGGGGAGTGGTGCCGTTTGCTGGGGGAGGGCAGAGGGACCCTTGCCCGACTCCAGAGGCGCTGGGATTTTTCTCCGGCACCAGTGCAGTGTGAGTTGCTGCTGTTTGTCTTCCCAAATTCCTGCTTTATTTCAGGGCCGCTCTCCTCTCCTGCACTGCAGCCCGCCCAGGACACGAACGCCGCTCCACCTGTGGCGTTCCTCTTTCGTAAGGGACTCACAGCTTTTCACTTCCTTCTCCCCTCTTTCTTGCCCTCCACGTTGCAAAAGGCATAGAAGACAGAGCTTGCTGCATTTGGGAGGGTTTTTTCCAAATGCGTTTTGCCCCGGAGGAGGCTCCGTGGCTCAGGGTGCCCCGTCCCGACCGATGGCTTGGATGGCAGCTATGGTTTGGGCACTCACAGAGAGCAGGGACCCCCCAGGTACCCATCCCCAACCACGAGCTGGCTGCAGCTGAGCATCCCGGGATCTCCTGTGATCCGAAGCGCCTTTCCCAGGTGATCTAAGGGAGCCGCGATCACAGCACAGGCATGTCGTGCCCCATCCCTGGATGGGGATGCCCGAGCTGACCCTTCCTCCCCCATCATGGGGATCAGTGCGTCACTGTGCGTTGGGCTGGGCATCTCAGCTGTCCCGCTCACCCCAGCTAAAAATCATTGATGTTCCTATCTCGCCACGTCCTGCAGGAAATTGCTGCCCCTGCCTTGCCAGGCCGATGGAAAGGCGTTGACGAGACGAGAGGGGCCCCCGTCACAGTTTCCGAGCAGCCGGCCAGCAGCCAGCAGATTATAGGCTGCGATGTCATTTGGTTTGGGGTTGGTTTTTTTCTTTTTTTTTTTGCATTGAAAAAAACAATGAGACGAGCCAAAAGCTCCGAGCAAGGGGCTGGGAGCAAGGCCCCGGCCATGCTTGGCTCCTCCCGGGGCCTGCGAACAAGAAAGGGCTCTGTGCGATCCAGCGCTGCCCCAGCACCCTCCCCAACCGCCAGCCATGCGCCGGGTTCGGGACATCCTGGCCCTCTGCCCCTGCTCCTCCAGTTGAAAACGCGGCGGGTTTGGCCTCTCCAATTGCTGGGTTTTGGTGTTCAGGGAGTTTTTCAGCACCACAGCCCCTGAGCGAGGCAGGTCCAGCCGAGCGTGGTGCTGGGCAGCACCGTGGAGGGGAAGGGATCGCCATGTGCCCCGGGGGCTCCGGGTCGGGGGGCTTCCAGCGCTGCTCTGGGACTCCACGAGGCTGTTTTGGGCTCTCCTCCGTGTTCTAACATCTCGGCACACGAACTTCTCCCACCTCTTTCCCAGCACGTAGGAGGACGGAGGAGCCAACTCCAGCCCCGGGCGAGGGAAAGCGGGAGGGTTTGCAGAGCATAAACGGCGCTGGACGCGAGGCTTTTTCAGAGCAGGGAGATTTCTCCTGGGCGTGCAGGGGGAAACGTGAGCCGGCGGATGGATGCCTTGCCCGCCCGCAGGCTCCCACGCCAGCTCGGGGCATCCCCAGCCCTGCCCGCGGGACGGCTGGATGCGGTTCGGGGCGTGCGTGAGGCGGTGCGTGGGTGTGCGGGGGGGATACAAATGAGTCCCAGAGAGCCTCCGGGGGCTCCTGTTGCTCTGCCCGGAGGAGGATGCTGAGGCTGAGGAGGAAGGAGAGGAGCAAACCCTGCCTGGGGAGAGGGGGCACGGTGCCGGGGAGGGGCTGACTGCTCAACAAGGCTTCATTCAGGCAGCGGTGGGGGCCAGGTGGGGGCCAGGGCTGGTGGCCCATGTGTGTTTTGCAGGGAGGGGACTGGAATTCATTAAAGCAGCTCTTTAATTACTGGAGCGGGTGCCAGGAGAGCCCCGTGCAGACACACGCACCACCACCCCCCCACCAGTGAAAGACGCTCTGTGTTTGTAGCCGCTCCCCACCCCGGCCACACCGGCTTTCTGACAGTGGAAAAACAGCCGGGGAGTGAAGGCTCCTTGTTGCCCGAACAGCCCCAGGCTTGTGCGGCTGCTCGCGCAGCCCAGCCCGCCGGCGGCCCTCCTTCCTGCCCGCCAACCGATGCCAACAAGCGGCCCCTGTGTCAAGCGGCGGAGCCGGTGCTGCTGAGCCCCCGTCACCAGCATGGGGTGCTCCCGGGGCGCCCCGCGGCCAGCCCGGCGCATTCCTCCTCCGCAGCGTCAGGAGCTTGTTTTGAGGCCCTCGGAGTTGTTTGGGGTTGTTTTTGCTTGTTTTAATGACTTTATAAGGTCGCGAGCTCGCCCACGGCCAGCCACGCTGCTGCGCTGCACCCTCCCGCTATGCAAACACCGGAGAGGCTGGGGGCGTGTAAACGCCAGAGGGGCTTCCATGCAGCCACCCAGCCCGGGGGATGCTGCTCGGCAGCTTGAATCCCTCCCGGTTGCACCGCAGCACGTGCACGAGCTCCCATCCCCGCTCCCGGCGCAGGCAGGGTGGGCAGGACCAGCCCTGCTGCCTGCGCTGTGGGTGGCCCCGGGCTTCAGCATCCCTAATGCCCAGCCTGGCTCTGTGATGCCCAACGGGACCCGCAGCCCCCCGCGCCCCAGCTGCACCCTGGGCAGCGGCAGGGCTGGCCTGTGCTCCTGTCCCCGCGCGGGGCCGAGGGAGGAAGGGAGCCGACGGGCTTTCTGAGAAAGGCTTCATTATGTTACGCATTCCCTTCGTTTTACAATGTGGTTTTATTTATGGCCAGGGAAGGAAATGAGCAGCTTGCAAGGCAGGCTAAGGCAAACACAGGCGCTGCGGAGCGGCCCTCAGGTTTGTCTGGGGCTTTGCTGGGAGGAGGGGGTGCTGTGGGGGGATGAATGGGGGGCTGCTGCCTTCAGGGGTGCCCAGAGACCCAAGCAGGCGCACGGGTGCTGCAGGAGGGCTGAGTGCGTGTCTGGGTCTCCAAAGTGAGGAAATCCCAGCGCAATGGAGACGGGTCACTTGTGAGCCGGTCTTGGGATGCAGCAACGAACGGTGCCTGAGCCCAGCAGGGACGCCGGGGGTGTCCCACAGTCGCCCTTGTGCCGGCGGGACCCTCCGCCGCAGGCAGCACGGGGCTGCCCCTGCGGTGGACTCGGGCGTTTCAGACAGGGCAGAACCAGCCCAGCAAACAGCCCCCACCCCAGGGAAAACCTCTCCCCACTCTCCTTCTTCCGGGGTTCAGCCTCGAGATTTTCAGGGTGGCGTGGCGTCGGCACAGATCCATCCCATGTGTGATAGCTCCTGGCACGGAGGAGGGCTTTTTCTCTTTATTCTCATTTCCAGGTTTTATCCTCTGGGACTCCAGACAGCAACGGCAGCTCCCACACCCCGAGCCAGGGCTTTGCGTGCTTCCCAAACCCCAGCAATGGGAATAAGAGCTCCGCTTCTCGCCTCCCACCCTCCACCTGGCCCTCCCTCGCAGCGTTGCTCCCCGGAGCCAGCGCTTTCCAGGAGCGCTGGCCAGCGGAAATTGCTGGAAAGCAGCACCCGGGAAACGGCCAGCAAAGCCGCGGCCGATCACCCTCTCCAGGGCCACTGACTGCCAAGCACTTGCCAGAAGTGGCCATCACCCTTGTTTTGGGCGCGGGAGGAGAGCCCGTGGGCCGGGGTGCTGTGCTTCGCCCCCATCCCGTCCCGCTGGCCCCTGCCTCCTGAAACAGATCATCCGGCCCTACCTCTGGCCGCACTGCACCACTTTGAAAACCTCCGCCTGTGTTTATTAATTCAGTTCCTCTCCTTGTTCCCCTGCCAGCTGCTCTTCTGCTCGCCTTCCCCTGGCTCCTGCCTGACAGCTTTGGGGGAAACAAACCAAAAAAATAAAAAAAGCGCCTTTTTGCAGCCCACGGGCTTTGGGGTCAGGGGAAAACATGACCCCGGCGCTAATTCTGCGCTGCCTGGGAGGGGGGCTTGCTGTATCATCCCATGTCCTGGTGGCTCTCGGCCCCCTGCCCAACCCGTGTGCTTACTCCTGCGTGCCTCCGCCGTCTCTACGAAGCAGCGTGAAGGAGCTGCTATAGCCGGAGGCCGTAAAGCGGGCTCCAGGAGGTTTGGCTGGAGCTCTGGAGCTCCAGCCCTCGCTTATCCAGCATGGTTTTACGATGATTCAAGCAGCCCTAAAGCTGATGGTATTTCCTGCGCTCTCCTGCTCGTCCAGATGCAGAGACACGGAGGGGACGTCGAGGAGCTGATAGCTGGCGCTGCCGCGGCCCCATCGGCGGCACCCCGCTTCCAAAGGTCACGGTGCTCTTAGGAAGAGGTGGAGGGATGCATCCCTACGGCAAGCACCCGCGGAGCCTGATGCGAGCGGGAGCGGGGATGGAGAGCTTTTAACGACGCGTGGCTGAACGACTCCTGAGGGACTTAAGGCACAAGCGCGAGCTGGGAGCAGTGGTTGGAGTTTTTGCCCTGGGAAGCAAAGCAGTGGGGGGAGAAAGTGGGAGGATTTGGGGAAGCGAGAGGCTCAATGGGGCTTTTGTGCCGTCCCCTGCAGCGTGACTCAGGCTTGCTCAGGCTCCGGCTGCCAGGAGAAGTTGGCCTGGAAATATTGTATCAGCCCCAGAGGACTGTGGTTTCCAAACCATCCCAAGTTGGGTTTTGTTCTATTTTTTTCCCCTTCTCTTTCTTTCTTTTTCTTTCTCCCAGGCTGTCTCCCCGTCTCTTTCTGGCTAGCGCTTTTCCAGCTCCACCCTGCCCATTCCAGCCCCCACTCCCACACCTTTCCCTACCGCGGCTCTGTGCCGGCCGCGAGGCTTCTCACCGGCGCGGGAAGGGCTGGCAGGAGGGCACGCAGTGGCCCACGAAGGGACAAGCCCAGCCAGCCCGGCGCCGCAAGAGCGGGGCGGGGGGACCCTGGGGGAAGCCTAGGCTGGAGTGTGGGTTACGGGGGAGCGGGGCACCCGGGGCGCACATCCCACCTGCAAGATCCTTGAATCCTAGCCAAAGCCAATGCCCATTCCCGAGCCCGTCCCCAGCCCCGGCGGTGGGAAGGAGCCTTCCCGGAAGGCGGCGGGGGGAGCGGCAGAGCTCGGCCAGGGGATGCTCACAGGCGTCCCTGGAACAGCTAGACGTTACCGGAGAGATCCTTGCCTGCCGTCAACAAACAGCGCGGCTGCCGCTGGAGAGGGGCCCATTTCCAGCTGCCTGGGCTCAGATCTTTCCCAGCCTCGCTCGCTCGTGTCAAACGGCTCTTGAAGTGCCGAGATGGGGGGGAGGGCTGTCCCCCAAAGCCGGGGCAGAAGGGGGAAGGACAGGCATGAGCGGCACACGGAGGGAGATGCTGAAGCTCTGCCAGGAGCTACCTGCTCGCTTCGACTTCAGCATCCAGTGCTGTCCTCAGGAAGCTTTTAAAACGTGCGGCTCGGGGTGATCTGGCTGTAGCTGTGCTGGCAGGACAGCACCCGCAGCACCCACAGCACCCGCAGCACCCACAGCACCCACAGCACCCTGCACCCCGCGGGGCTGCAAGGGCCGTGGCCAGGATGGGCTTTTGGCAATGCAGGGTGCCTTGAGGGGCAGAGAAAAGTGTCGCCATGGACAGGGAGCCATGTCTGCAGCGTCAAAGGGGAAAGAGGATATTTTTTGCTCATCTAGGGGTGACACGCAAAATCGTCTGCCTTGCAGTTCTAACTGCAAAGAAAATGAGTGTTTTCTTTTTTCCCCCTTTCTGGAGCCAAAATCTCATCCTCTCCTCTCCTCTCCTCCCCTCTCCTCTGCTCCCCTCCCCTCCCCTCTCCCATGCTTTCGGAGGCCTCCCCCTCCCCACCCTGCCTCCCACCCCCCACCCCTGTCACCCCCTGCCTTTTCCATCCATGAGAAACAAGCGGCGGGGGGGATGTTTGTAGAGAAAATAAATGCCTGCTCTATTTCTAGCGCAGGGGGAACGTATAGCTGGCCGCGTGGGGCTGTGGGGGTGTGGAAGCCGGCGCGCACATCCCCTCCCAGGGCTGCGGGGCAGGACAGGAGGCTTTGCTCAGCCACGTCTACCCCAGGCCAAAACCCCCCTCTCTCCTCCCCGGCTCCCAGAGGAAATGACCCCGGTGGGCCCAGAAATTTCTGTGGGATGGGATGCGGAAAAAAACCTCAAAGGCTGTCTGAAGCCCAGCCAGAGGCTGGGAAAGGGAATGGGAGATTCCTCCTGACGCTTCCTTGCTTGCTGCCTGCGCCCTGGGGCGCACTGCGGCACGGTAACGCGTGGGGAGCGTCCGTTGACATACCCGGGGACGGCACTGCGAACGGCCGGGGGGCTCTCACCCCGAAGCTCCTCTCCCTTGCCCGTCTTCCGCTGCTTGCCCACAGCAGGGAGGAAGAACAACGAACTGCCAGAAAGCCAAGGTTTGGGCAAAGGAAGCAGCAGGGATTCACAGGGGCCATCCCGAGCTGACTCACAGCGCACGAAGGCTCCTTGAGCAGCCACTGAGTCACGGTGACGGATGAGCGTAACTGTTCTCTCGCCTTGGCTTGGAGGCACACGATGGAACCGGCTGCCTCGAAACCGTGCCGTGACTTTCTCCACTCCCATCAGTTTCTAGCAGCATCCCCGGGATGCTTTCTGTCTGCTACTGTCTGTCCGTCCGGCTGTCAGGCGGCCAAGCAGCCGCTGGGTGCAGGGCAGCTCCCAGAGGTATTGCACGGAGCGATGCGCAGCCGGCGCCGGCGCCACGCCGGGGCAGCAGGATGGAAAATGGGCATTTATCACCCTCTCGGATCCAGGGCACGGAGCGTAAACCTCTTTCACCCCACCTCGCTGGGGCTGGCAAGAGGAGGCTCAGAGGCCCTATTAGGTCTGTCCGGAGGACGAGCGACAGCTAACGCGTGACAAACCAGGCAGCAAACCTGCGCGGGGGTCGGGAAGAGCTGCAGCAGCCCCGCTCCTCTGGTTTTAAGCCTGACTTTGCAGAACCTAGGGCTGCCCTGACTCTGGGCTCTGCTTGGCAAAGCTCCCCGTGGCTTTGCGATAGGACGACGTGCGCTCTCTGGTTGCGCCACGTTAATAAAAAGCCTCGAGTCCGTTTGCACACCTCACGAGCGCAATGAGCGTCACGCAGGCGTGTCTGCTCCCTCCGCGGCACCTCAGGGAGAAATACCCTAACACATTGGTCTTGATCTCAGTTTTTCTATTGCGTTTAACCTGGAAAAACGCTACGGGGCGTCCCACCCGTGTGCAGCGCGGCAATGTGCAACCAAGCACCGGGCATGATGGGGACGGCTCAGGGAAGGGCTAGTTTGGGAATGAGGGGTCTCCGGCGGGCAGCCTCGTCCCTCCGTGTCTCCAGGAGGTTTGGAGACGCGGGGCGGTCAAGGGGCTGCTTGCGAACCGGGCTGCACTGCGTGCGGATCTGCCTTGTGCCTACTTGGGTGACTTGGGTATGTGGAAACACCCTGGGACGCCGAGGCAAGACTTGGGAAGCGTACAAATATGAGCCGGGGAGTTTCTAGGACTTTCCCGGCTGAAGGCTAACGCTCGGAGAGGCTGGCTTCCCAAAAAGGAGACAAGCCAGAGCCGGGCTCCTCCAGGCACCTGGAAAGGGCCGAGGGAGCGGCCCCTGGGAGCCGAGGCTGGGCTGAGCCAACGCCTGTTGCGAACAGTCTGTGCTTTGAGCTTTATTTAGGCACGCAGACAGCCTTAGCCTGCCGCCTCCGAAGTCCTGTTACTGTCCAGCCTTCAACCTGACGTTAGTTCCTCCGGGTGAGCTTAACCCTGTCCTGTGATCTTGGAGGAATGCACTTATATATTTGCCCACAGCCCTCTGTTGCTAAATATAAGAGTGAGACGAGAATATTCCTCCACGATTCCCACGATACCAGTTTGCATTCTCCCCCCTTTTCAGCCTTTTTCATGTTCTTTCCCATCAGCTGGAAACTTTTCCAGCTGCTTGGAGCTGTGACCTCGAAACATGTGTCGCATCCACAAAAGAGAAAGTTCAAATAAATCCGTCGGATTTCCAAAAGTGGAGGAGAGGAACGGCCGAGGTGGCTCCCTAGAGGCAATAACCGTGGATAAGGCAGGAGGGGTCCCGGTCGGGTACCCTGGGGGAGACACCGTTCCCTACCCGTGAGCAGGCAGCCTGCACAGGGCAGCCGTGGACAAGCCGGGGTCACGCTCGCCTCCCCACGACCCCCATCACCACCGCTGGGGGTCCACCCGAGACCTGAGGGTCGCATTTTTGGCACCCCCTTGCTGGAAGCTTAGGGGCGTGAAAGCTGCTCGCAGGGACCCTGTGCATGCCATTCCTTCTTCCCCCTGCGTCCACCCTCACTAAGATGCCCCAGCGAGAGGGTTTTTGGGGAAGCGCGGGCTCAGCCTGCGAGTGACCTCACTGGGAACCCGAGGAGAGCTGGGATGTCTAAAAACATTTTTCTAAAGCTTCACCCTAGGATGTCAAGAGGACAAGTCGTATGAGTGTTTTTTCTTTTTGATATAATCTTGTATTTGTTGATGTGCGTGGTGACTCTTTCCATTTTGGGCTGGGCAGAACGCCCGGGCCCCTGAACCTGGGCTTGGAGGCAACCCATAACACAGGCTTCACTCCTAAAAACGAGCCTGTCCCCAACCCTGCATCCGGCATGCTGCTGACGGCTCGTGTGGCTCTCCCTGATGGGGACGCAGGGATGTCCCAGGGCAGGCAGCCCGTGGGAGCGCCTGGCACTGGTGCTGGTGGTCTCAGCAGGGATGCTCCTGAGGGGAGGGGGCTCGCCGGAGGCTGGTGCCCAGACCCGGGGTCACCACTGGCACGTCTGCTTCGGCCAGGCACAGAAATAGTCCCCGGCATGAGGAAACGGGTGTAAAACCCCTTCCATTTCCCAGTCCCAAGGGTCCACGCCAGGCAGATGCCCACTGNGGCCCCTGAACCTGGGCTGGGAGGCAACCCATAACACAGGCTTCACTCCTAAAAACGAGCCTGTCCCCAACCCTGCATCCGGCATGCTGCTCACGGCTCGTGTGGCTCTCCCTGATGGGGACGCAGGGATGTCCCAGGGCAGGCAGCCCGTGGGAGCGCCTGGCACTGGTGCTGGTGGTCTCAGCAGGGATGCTCCTGAGGGGAGGGGGCTCGCCGGAGGCTGGTGCCCAGACCCGGGGTCACCACTGGCACGTCTGCTTCGGCCAGGCACAGAAATAGTCCCCGGCATGAGGAAACGGGTGTAAAACCCCTTCCATTTCCCAGTCCCAAGGGTCCACGCCAGGCAGATGCCCACTGATCCTGTGCCTCGGCTGTGGATGGTGTTACCTGGGGGGTTGGCAGGTGCCGGTGAAAGCCACGTGCTGGTTTTGGGGGTTCATCCTGCCCTTTCACCATGAAAGAGCTTGGGAGTGCCAGCGTAGCCCTGGGCACCATCCTGGACACCCGAGCGGGCAACGGCTGCACGTGATTAAATCCCTGCCTGGGATGGAAAGGTCAGGGCTGGAAGAAGACCACTTTGTTCGTTAACATAAAGGGATTTTTTTTCCCTCTCAGCTTGCCAGTCATCGTTACATTTTGGTACACGGGAAAAAAAAAAGAGACAGAACAAGGTGGGAGGGAAGGAGAGAAGCGTGTCCTGGAGGCCACCTGCTCGCTGAGGAGGGAATGGGGGACAAGGGATCTGCAGGGACCTTGCAGGTGCCGAAGGCCACAAGGCTGGGCTCTGGGATCGTCGCTCTCCTCGCACCAACACAGGGTCACACGCGGAAGACGGTTGGGGAGCGAAAGACCGGAGGTGGTCAGTAATCCTTTGGAAACTGCTTGGAGCCTGCCCCACCTCCTGCCCCACCACCGGTCAGAGCCCTGTCACCTGGGGGGACGTTTGGGGAAGGGAAACTGCTCGGTGCGATGCGATATTATTTTTTGGGTCAGTTAGGGGGAAAAAAGTGCTTTTTAAATTCCCTTCACTTCTGAAGCTGCAGATGCTGCTGACCCAGTGCAAATGGTTGGTTAGACCCTGAGCATAGCTTGGAGGGTCAGGCTAAGTCACGGACCTGTCCTGAGCAGGATGAGACCCATGTCCAGACCCCGCAGAGCCTGCCGAGGCTCGGAGGATCGCAGGTACAAGCATCCCGGAGCAGGGGAGGGAGCAGGAGGCAGAAGGCACAGGGAGGAGGCGCAGGATGAGACCAGGGCCGTGGGATGGCTGTTGGGATGCCGAGGCAGGGCACGCCGCCACGCCAAGAGCAGTGTGGTCAAACCTGGCCACTTCTTGGGGAAACCAGGATATAAACCACTCTGCTCCCCATGCCCTGCAGCAACGCCTGTGCCCAGCTCCATCCCGGCGCAGCAGCCAGCATCCCCTGCCCTCCCCGCTGCCTGGGGCCAGCCTGCCCTGCGGGACCATGACTCCCTCGCCTGGGGGACACCCAGATGGTCCCTGGTGCCCCATCACCCACGGGGCAATCCTGCACCCCTCTGGGGTTGTGCTGACAGGAGAGACAAGCCCCTCACCCTGCGCACCCAGCCACCCCAGGCGCACAGGACAGACGGACAGAGCAGCGCCGGGAGGTGACATACACCCTGGCAAACGCTGCCCACCTCCATCCTTCCCACCAGCACCATCCAAGCCCCTGCTCCTCCGACCAGAGGGGCTGCCCTTGCAGACAGTGCTGTGGCGAGGCCAAACACGGGCAGGGAGGGCTGGCTTTGCCTACCGGGATTGCAGGCTGTGCCCACGCTCCATCCGCATGGTGCAGGGCTTCGGCAGAGCAGGGAAGGTCCCTTTCTCCCATGTGCTGCCCACGGCACAGACCAAAGCCCTGCGGCTCCTGCGCGTGCACGGGGAGCGAGCCCCATCCCACCCAGCCCCACGTTTGTGTGTGCTCCTGGGCAAAGCATCCGACACAGCCAGGGTACACAGCACNGTGCCCAGCTCCATCCCGGCGCAGCAGCCAGCATCCCCTGCCCTCCCCGCTGCCTGGGGCCAGCCTGCCCTGCGGGACCATGACTCCCTCGCCTGGGGGACACCCAGATGGTCCCTGGTGCCCCATCACCCACGGGGCAATCCTGCACCCCTCTGGGGTTGTGCTGACAGGAGAGACAAGCCCCTCACCCTGCGCACCCAGCCACCCCAGGCGCACAGGACAGACGGACAGAGCAGCGCCGGGAGGTGACATACACCCTGGCAAACGCTGCCCACCTCCATCCTTCCCACCAGCACCATCCAAGCCCCTGCTCCTCCGACCAGAGGGGCTGCCCTTGCAGACAGTGCTGTGGCGAGGCCAAACACGGGCAGGGAGGGCTGGCTTTGCCTACCGGGATTGCAGGCTGTGCCCACGCTCCATCCGCATGGTGCAGGGCTTCGGCAGAGCAGGGAAGGTCCCTTTCTCCCATGTGCTGCCCACGGCACAGACCAAAGCCCTGCGGCTCCTGCGCGTGCACGGGGAGCGAGCCCCATCCCACCCAGCCCCACGTTTGTGTGTGCTCCTGGGCAAAGCATCCGACACAGCCAGGGTACACAGCACCCTGAGAGCCACGGTGGGCGAGCAGCCCCACTCCGTCCCTCAGCTTTCCCCGCAGGGCAACCCGGCTCCAACACCCTGCCCAAAACCAGGCAGCTGCCTCTCCTTGCCCCCGCCAGCTTGGCAACGGCCTCCCGCCACCTCAGGGAGGGACAGCCTGCACCCATGGGTGCACACACCGCTCCACGTTGGGTCCCTATCCCTCCCAGCCCAGCCCAGCCCACACATCTGAAGCCGAACCTTTCCACCCGGTTTCTCACCGCTCCATCCCTCGGGTGGGCTGGCGGGACGGGGCTTACCTCCGGCCGGGGGTCCTGCGTGGAGGGGCAGCGGCTGGCAGGCCAGCAGCAGCAGCAGCATGGCAGTGCCACCTCGGGCACCCATGGCGTCCCCTAGGGCTGGAGCAGCGGCTCAGGCTCCGGGCACGGCACAGCCTCCGCCAGCGCCTGCTCTCAGGCCAGGGCTGCTGCTACTACTATATTTAATAAAGCAGAGCGAGGGAGGGACCCGTAACTTCTCCAGCCTGTCAGAAAGGAGGAATTCGCTCAGATTACAAAGTCAATTTTTTCTCTTAAAGGGCTAGAGGCCCCTGCCTGCCCACCACCCACCCGCCGCTCAAAGCACCCTTGTTCCTGCTGGGGCGAGGCGAGGGAGGAGCGGCCACCGCTGCCACCGATGGGGAAAGGAATCCAACACCGGGTGCGAGGGCAGCTCCAGGAGGCACTGCCTGCTCCGGGCGAAGCGAGCGTCCATGGCTCTCCCCTGCACCAGGCATTTTTAGCGTAGCAAAGCATACTCCTGGTGTCCACGCAGACCCAGAGAAGCGGCTTGGTGCTGAAGCCATGTTACCCATCGCCGGCTGTAGCCCCTAGCGAGCCGGCCTGCCTGCTGCCGTTTCGCCTTCCCGGCCGCCTGCCGAAGCAGCTATCCAAAGCTCGCACCTCTCTCGGCAGTACCAAAGGCAATTGGGGTGTTCCTCAGCCCTCGCGGGTTCGTAACCACTGTGCTAGTGTGGCACTGGGAGAAGGGCTTTCCAGCTTCTCCCTGGTGCAAAGCGAATGCCACGTGTGTTGGGGACAAGGTCACGATGTTTCAGAGACGCAGCATCCCCCCCCACCAGCCTGGGTCCCCCGCTCCTCGCCCCGCAGAGCCGGCGGCTCTCCTTGCGCACAGCGTACCTTGTCTCCCATCTCTCCACCCTGCTCCCAACCTGCTGCCCACCTCCTGCTTGGATCTTGTGCAGCACAGCCCTCCTTCCCCTTGGATGTCTACGTTTCGGGTTCTTTTTCCCCTGTGCTTTGTTTCATTGACGGATTACATGCAGCTTGTTTCCTGCTGGTTTATATCTAACCGCTTTAGGGCCCTTGGTGTGACTTTGCTGTCTTTGGCAGCGTTTGCAACACCTTCCAGCTTACAGTCATCTGCAAACATAATTAATTTGTTGTTTACTCTTGCTTTCAGATCATTAATAAAGACATTAAATAAACCTGGGATATGCTGTTTTCTCAGTAACTTTTTATGAGTAATTGTCAGGGGCTCTGTAAGTTCATTAGCTAATTCTATTTAGTCTGGGGGTTGCATATTATCCAGACCTGCTGATTTGTACAGATTCAATTTTACGAAATATTCCCTTTCCTGCTCTTTATCTTGAGGTCTACTGAGGACCTCTGCATTGCTTCGCTCTCTGTCTGTCCTCAGCGGTTCCCCTCTCTTTGCCTTGTCAAGGGCTGATTGAGGGAGAGAGCGTGCGGGGCTTGCCCTTCGGCTGGATGTTTGATCTCCGTCGTTACTCACGGGTAACAGGCAAGGCTGAACGCGTCCACTCCTCTCCTGCTCACTTGGCACGGAAGGTCCCACTCCCCTCGCTGGAAGGATGCACCAGGACCACCTCGAACCCACCCGCAAGCACCCTGGGTTTGCTCCCAGCTCCCAGGCCCCAGGCCTGCTCTGCTCCCTGCAGCACCAGGACGAGCCATCGTTTGCCTGGGGAGCATCAGCCTCAGGCCGGGGCGGTGAAGTGTGGCTTGAGCAAGAAGATGGCTCCAAGCATCTGGAGCGTGCTCCACCGCAGGGATGCTCGCTGGCCCGCTCCTGCCTCCGCAGATGGGGGTTTCCCTGCTCCGGCAGAGATTGCCGCGTGCTGGCGGCACTGCCTTCAGTGTCACCCGGCACTGACCAGGAGAAGGCTGGTGGGAAAATAGCAGAGACAAACCTGGTCACAGCGAGGACAGTAAAACCTTCACCGCTTTTATTATTATCATCGTTATTATTAATAATAATAGTATTGTTGTTGTTGTTGTTTCCCTCCAATACGGAAATGACAACCTCTGGTTGAAACCTCCTGTGTTATCCAGAGAACTGTGCCCACCAAGTCCCCGCGGCAGCCCAGGCGCTCCTGCCGCAGGCTGCTCTGGCTGCCCCCCTCGCCGGAGCCCCCAAGCACAGCCCTGCGCCCCGCGTCTGGCCGGCACATTTGCTATCCCTCAGCCAGGCCCTGGCAGCAGCTGGGGATTTGTTTTTCCCTTTCCGAGCCAACATCTGGCTGAGCGGCGGAGGGGTAGAGCCAGCGTGGAGTGGTGCCTTCACTCTGCGGGTGCTTGGGCAGGGCCGGCAGCCTGGCTCTGCACCGAAAACCGCTCCAGTGCTGGCGCTGCAGGGGAGGGATCCTCACTCTTCCCCCTCAAAGGCTGCTCCAGCTGGGGCTTGCCTGCTGCCGGCACCGGGGGCCCGTGCCTGGGTGCCCCATCTCCACTTGCAGGCAGCGGGGAGCTGCCCTCGCCCTTTGGTGAGCGCCCACCGCGGGAAAACCTGGCTGCCGGGGCAAGCGGGGGGCTGTGGGCTTGGGGAGCCTGCCGGGGGGTGCTTTGAAGAGGACTGGGGGAAAAATAAGACAAATTAAACTCTTTCCTTCCCTGCAGGCTGGGTGCTGATGCTTGAGGCCGTCTCTGTTCTGCGGGGCGCAGAGCTGCTCCCCGCCTCCTCTCAGTGCTGGCCGACCTGCCGGCCTCCGGACGCGTTTATTTATCCCAGCCCAGCTTTTATTTAGGAAGGGTTTCCAGGGTAGCCAGCGCGGAGGGAGGTGCGGAGGGCTGCTCAGGGGCTGCGTGGCTGCAGCTGCCGACCCAGAGCCCTGCCATGCCTGCAGGGCACCCTGCTCCTGCAAGCACCTCTCGGCCACCCCATCTCTCGTGGGAGTCCCCGCTTCACCTGCTGCAGGGAGCGCAGCACAGGCTGGCCAAGGCAGGAGCCCTTTCCCTAGAGAGCAATATGTGCCCTGCTTGCTCGGCGTGGGCAAAGCTCTCCGTGGCACCTATTGCATGGGCTGCCTTTTGCCATCTCCGGTGTCCCGCAGCCTCTGTGCGAATAACCCAAGACGAGCTAAATCTCCGGAGAGCCCTTCCAACCCCACGGCCTGTTGTGTTTGCGACGTGAGCGATTCAGAGCAGCGGGATCCTGGCATTTGCCTGGGGAGAAGGGACACCCCAGCACCCTTCAGTAAGCAGAACTCAGCATCAGTGCTTGGCTTATTTCCCCTGACACAACGTCTCACACCCCGGCTGGGCTTTGCACCAGCCCCGGGCTCCCACCCTGCCACCCAGTGCCGGCAGAGGAGGGGGGCGGCCACCTGCGGAGCAAGGATAAGGGTTCCCGATGCCTGTGAGGGACTGCAGCTGGGGAAGTAAGTCCATCCGAGGGAGGAGAGCAGCAAGCGTGCTTGGAGCGCGCCGCAAGCGTCTGGAAGGAATATCCCATCCGGTGCTGGCAGGAGGGAGCGCATTCATGAATGCTGCTGGGATTTAGCGTCTCAGCATCTGCCTTCCCAAGTGCTGGAGGGGTTTTAATAGGAAACAAAGCAAAGCCTTTGGATCCGACCTGGCCAAAGCAATGCCCTGTCTGGAGGTGCCAGGTGGATCTGGCCTGGGGTGGTGGGTCCTCAGCCTTGGCCGTGCTCCCACTCCCCCAGGAGCAGGGACATCAGCTGGATGCTGTTTCAGCGAGGCTGGAGCCTCTCCTGCCTCAAGACGTACGTGCCACGCAGACAGCCGTCACCTTGGGGACGTTTTCTCTCTACTTGCCCAGGGAGAAAGCAAGGCAAACCTTGTGACCGTGGATTGAAACAGCTGGGCAGATGTGCAATACCTCTGTGGTTGGGCTC
>VZSC01009452.1:0-16416 GCA_013398225.1 Steatornis caripensis
ACCATGCACAGATCTCTAGCTCTTCCTGTTTGTTCTGCGTACTGCATGCATAATAAATAAATAAAACAGAAGGGGTAGAGGGAACTGAAGCATATGTGCCCATGTAATTTCACACAGTGATTAATACTGCTATGACATACGTCAGTATACAGATATGTAATAAAACACTTGAAGCCAAATGGGTCTTCTCTCAGTCCTATCTAAGACAGGAAACATCATGAAGCATCATGAAATCCATATTTCACATGGTAGAAAGATAACAGCACATAAGCTGTAGGCTGTGGAAGAGTTTTCTCCTTAAAATCCCATTATGGATAAAGTATGAAGAGGGCAAATGTAGACTAATGGAGAAGCAGAAAGTCATCAGTAACTATGTGTTTACTATTTTTACCTGAGCAGTGCTGAAAATACCCATAGAAAACTTAGATGAGGTGAGAGAGTCTATCAATTCCTATCAGCATCCAGGGACCAGGTCAGGTGTGGAACATGTGGGACAGTCCTGATGAGACAGTGACTTTCTGTAAACCCACAGGAAGCTGAAATGAGTGTATCTGTTCCAGCCATTAGGACCATGGGAAAACCTGGGTATTTTTTTATTTATGTCAGCTTTCACAGTTGTGTTTTTAACAGTAGGACCTCATGCTCTTGAAGTGATGTGCAGGACTGCATTCAAGCCTCAGTTATAGCTTTGTAACCCCACTGTGTCTCAGGACAGTCTAGACCAATATGACTTTATCAAATGCAATCTCACCGAGACCTCTATTTCTAAATGGGTTTTTTTTTTAGTTAGTAAAGTGAAATAAATGTCCAGTAAATTTCTCAGGAAGCTAATCCCTTTGAAGAGTAAAATAAACATTTATAACAGATTAAACAAACAGCACTAGCAAGAAAAACAGCAGGTGATGCCAAAGACGTGTCAAAGAAGATATTTGGTCTTAGTATTTCTAAAACAATCTATGTCAGTCAATGTGTCTTAATGTGCTGTTGTGTTATCTTAACAACTTTGGTACTGTATCTCTGCTACTACTACTGTTTTTCTCTCAGGCATTTGCTTATACAAAATCTAACTGAACAGAATAAAGTAGAGATGAACCAGAGTAAGCAAGTCTCCAGTCATTTTAGAATATTGGAAGCTGTGAAGTTATCCAGGTCTCCAGCTTTTTTCTTTTACATTAGAGTGATAGGAGATGTTCCTGGAAGCCTCAGTTCATATAACATTGAAAAGTATATGCTTTTTTGTTGTCTAGATTAGGAATGTCATTATTTTTAGTGTATCTAAGCTACTTAATATATTATAAATATATAAATCTAATCTAATATATAATAATATATAATGATAATATTTGAGTATTTATCTCAAGGGTAAGAACAGACCATGATTTAATTTCTGCTATTTACTCCTTTTTTTATTTCAGTGACCAGTATTAAAATCATGACAGAGGAGGTTCTAGGCAAGCAAATGTTATCAAGAGGACTGTCCTGTGCTGCTTAAATTTTTGTTCAGAATCACCTAGCTTCCTCGAATGCAGTGTAGTGACTTTGGCTTTCTTGGTGGCTTGTTGTCCCACTGAAGACCAAATGATTAAGAAATACATCTCCTGTTAGTATTACTGGAAGCTGTGTGTTTATATCTTCCTAAGAATTAATGCAAGAAAAAAACCTTATCTAAATAAAGTTAATCTATGTTGCTAGAATACCAGTACTCCAAATATTAATTAAGTTTTGAGGCTCAGGAACAATGCGAACTCATCATGTAAAACACAGGGTCATAGAATGGTTGGGGTTGGAAGGGAACTTCAAGATCATCTAGTTCCAAGCCCCCTGCCATTGGCAGGAACATAACCTGTTAAATACTGAAGAAGACTAGTTTGCAGAGTTCCTATTGATGTCAGTGTAATGCAGGGCTCAGCCTTCTGCAAAATGTTTACAGACTTCCAGTAGAAGTTCCTAAATTAAGGGACTAATCCCTGTCATAAGGAGAGTTAAGACTACGTTTGTTTGGTAAGAGGTAGATCCAAACTCTTCTCCAAAACTTGAATATTCTCATAAACACGGCATACAAATAATGTTAGGAATAAATCTGAGTACTTTCCTGGTGTGAAAAGTATAAAGTCCCAGACAGATAACAGAGCTTGGTAAGTAATATTGCAGACACAGTAACAAAAGAAAGCCCTGTGAGTCCTGAAAAGCAACACAATCTGGTTCAATAGCAAATTCTAAGGGTATTATTGCAACAAGATACTGACGGACTGGAGCTTCTCAGCCAGTTACAAACACAGTGCCTACAAGGTGCTGTGAGTCAACAAGCTCTCTTGTTCTCTCATGTTGGGCAACCACATGTGAAAATCTCATGAGAGCAGCCCAAACCACTTGACTCTGCTGTGTTGCTTGTGGAATTCCACAAGAATGATACACCTCGTTTCCCCCCTTCTTCTCCCAAGCCCTGGTGCCTGCTTCAGAGGTTAGAGCTGGGCATACATACTCTCCAGGCAACAAAAACCTACCTCAGACCAGAACATTTGTCTCTTACGACTATTGTTCACATCAAGAGTCCTAATTAATTCAGCTGAGCTACCTATGTGAATAACAGTTTGTGAGTTGTCAGTGAAGGCTAAACAATTTAGACTTTAATTCACCACATCTGATCAATAGCCACTAGCGTACCTGCATCATCTGCCTGATTAAACAAGTTACTTTTCCCAATGCAAACAGGCTGTATGGAAAAAAATGCAACGTGGTAAGGCCGGAATATTGCAGACAGTTTGTGAGGACTTTTGGTTTTCTTTCAGTATGCTAAGAAATTTTTTCTCTGAGACCTATCTAGTCAGTCTCCCTCCCTCCCTCCCTCCCTCCCTCCCTTCCTTCCTTCCTTCCTTCCTTCCTTCGTTCCTTTTTCTTTCTTTTTTTCTTAATTCACAGCTGGTAGGTGTAGAAACTGTTTACAAAGATGAAATACCAGAATGTCTAAACATTTTCTTCAGAAAATCTAACTGTTCGGATGGGTTTTGTTGAGTGGCCTTTTAGATACATGGTTTTGTATTTCTTATTTTTTGTGTTAGGTTGTGGTTTTACTAAGCACTGAGCTCACTTAAAGTAAATGCATCTTTTGAATTTTAAAGGCATGTTTTAGCAACATATTAGACACTGACTGTGTATTTGATGCTGTTAATTGGATTCTGTCAGTAAAGCAAAAAGAAAACCGGTCTACTAAATTTACTGTATCACTAGTTCACAAGTTCATAATCTGACATAAAGCACATTCATTAACTTCTCTGCCCATCTATAAATTAATGTAATCTTAACCTGATATAGCAGAGGTACCAAATGCCTGAGGGTAACAGAACAACAATTTCACACCTTTCTGTTGTTTTTAGTTTTCTCACTTGTATTTATTTTGAAGAAAATTATTTCACCAATCTCAGGTAAGCATGAGGATAGATGGTTTCTTTCTTACTAATAAAATAATCACAAATTTGTTTAAATAATTTTTTACATTGTTATAATGGCAAATCTGTTTTTTCTGATTAATTTTATTATGTATTAATTTATATTTAATAACAGAGTTCAGCTTGTTTTTTCATAGATGCTTGTGTAAAATGAATAAAATTAACTTTAAATGATGTTTGTCTATAAAGTGAAAAAGATAACTTCTAAATAAAATTGTGACATTGAGAAGGTAGTGCCTCAAAAAGTTGATAAAAATTGTAGTTTGTACTAAGATAAACATTTAAGATAGATCCAATAAATCATTTTCTAGAAGTATCTTTTCCTCTCCCTTAATTAATAAGCAAATTCATTACATGAAACAGGTTCAAGAACACAGATTTAAGACATCAAAGTTGTTCTTGATGAAACTTACTTAAATTTTTGATATATTTCTTTCCTAGATGGTATAGTTAAAACACTTGTGTCATTGTCTTGGCTTCTGCAACAAAACTATTTTGAGTTCTAAGTCTCTCTTAGGGGTTGATTTTCCTTCCGTTCATTTTACTAAGTAAAAATACCAATTGTTTGAACCAGATTTAGTCTGTGGAGCATCAATGGAAATGAACAAGTTGGTTCCTAAGTTCCACCTGCTGTTACTGCTGGCAGCCTGGGAATATAAACTATTTCCCAAACTGATCAAGCTTAAAACTAGTTCATTTTTTTCTGAACACTGTTCTTATTGGGAAGCTACACCAACATGATGTTTTTCTGATGGCTGAAACCTCCTAATTTCCATCATAAATGCTTTCATGGCTGGTTTGTTCCCATTGTTCATTTTGCCAACATTATCTTTTGCACGAGTAGCTAGTTTGTCTTAACATGGTTCACCCCCTTGTTTTTAGTCCGTATTGCATTTTGCCTTCTTGAAATCCAATGTGTTTTTCTGAGGACATCACTTCTCATAATGCTTGTCGTCTTCTATGCTATTCCAGTCTCTTTTAGAGAGACTTTGTTAGATTTTCTTTACTATGAGAAATATTCTAACCCTAATTCATCTTCAGGAAGAGCAGTAGAAGAGATGCCCATCCAGACATTTAGAAAATCCTGTGGTGGAGGTTCTCCGTCAGTTTTCCATTCAAAGACATAGACAATAAACATTCCTTCTTCCCCAAAGCTCAATCCTTTCAGAATGGTTCATTCAATGAACAGTAGAGTATCCCACTTGGAGATTACTTGTGGTAAATGGGAGAAATCTAGGCGGCAGAACCAGATTCACAGGAGTTTTGCTGAGGATTGTCAGGTAAGACACAAAGCTTTTAAAGATTTGGCTAGGTCAGCTATCTTTAAATATCAAAGGGACCACACAGTTCCCACATAACTGGTCAGTGCAAACATGAGTGTTTTGCTTATCAAGATACTGAAGAAATATTTTGTCTTTGGATTGCCACTTCACATCCTCAAAACAATTACAGGATTTAAGGTAGGGTCTGCACACAGTCTAAGGTAGATCAATGCTTTCTATTGATACCATATGTTGATAAACACTGACTTTTGATTCCTATGCTGTTGCATAATCTTGGTGTATTGAAGGAGTCAGTTTTACACACATGTTTTGCTGAACTGAACACAGACATGGGTGATACTTGAATAAAGATTTAGTAGTGGTATAATAGAAGTACAAGTTGCCATTTACTCTGGAAAAGGCAAGGAAAAAATGCTCTCAAGGCTTGCTAGAAGACTATCAGGGAGAAAGTGAAAGAAAAAGTGGGGAGCACCCTGATGGCTCTATGACTTATGCATGTTTTGCATGTTTTTGAAGAGCTCATAAAGAAGAAAAGATAAAAGAGTCTGAGCCTAGCAGTTTGGACTGTGTTCTTGGTAACAAGGTAAAGACAATCAATTTAAATAAAATATTGTATGATCATATGGTCAGCTCATTTAATTTGTTGCCATTCTCTGCCAAACTGGCAGTAAATTTCATGACTGTATGGAAGGTGATGTAATTTCACCTTTTCCAAAAGTTTTGCAGAAACTTAAGACCGATTTAGCTTGGGATTTCAGAATTTGGGGGATTGCTTGTTTCTTTGTTTTGGAGGGGTGCTGTTTGGCTTCAGCCTCAGTATTTGAACAGCATAGGCAGAAACGAAAATCAAGATGGTAGCATCAATTCCATCGAGAAAAGATGGCAAGTGCTTTAACCACATTTGTTCATTGATTAAGATTCTGAGAGGCTCATGATTGAGAAAAATCATATATGAGACTGTTAGCTAGAGTGAATTTTTTTGAGATGAAGGCTTGTTCTAGCTTAAAATTTTATGATTCATGTTTTTAGTATGGAAGCAAAAGATAGAGTCAGCACACTGGATCTGAATAATGTGGGTAACACGTCTTTTACTATTTCAGTTCTACATTTTTATTGTTTGGGGGTTTTTAGTGTTGCAGTACATCAGAAGACAACTTTAAAAATTTCTAAACAAACATTTTCTAGCAAATAAATGGATGTCCAGTTTTAACTCATTTTGGCAAAGCATAAGTAGATCTTTTCTCTTACTTACAAACATTTGGGTTCTACTAAATGATAATCCACTGAAACTAATTCTTGTTCATGCTTATGTTGAAACTGATGATATGCTGACAAATTACTTGTGCGAGTTTGCTTTTGTGTCTCTAACACTGCAAAAGCATCTTGTTGCCGTTTAGATTTTTTAAATATTGTGGAAGCCCCTATAAATTTTCATCTAATAAATGCCTTTTTTTCCCCAAATTAATTTTTTTCTGTTCCAAGTCAGAACAATAAAAGGCACAGAACCAAAGTTGCTTGAAAAGATCCAGACAATCTCAGATAAATACTAGGTAATAGGATAACTGATATTTCAGAACAGAGGATAGAGATTTCACTCTTTCTCCTCTCCCTTTAGTTTTGTTCTACAGATGGCAAAATTACCCAAGAAATGTCACTTCATAAATAGAAAAGACTAAAACTGAATATATTTTTTAAAAGTATTGTTCAGTATTTGCTAAGGAGAGCATAAGTTAGGGTGAATAGTTCAAATCATCTATGATTAAAGATCAGCCATACAATTGGAATAAGAGAAAAGAAAAAGGAAAAAAAATACAAGCTTGTTTTTACGTGATCCCAAGGTAGTCTGAAATGGCACAGTCCTTGAATTAAATTCAGAGAGTGAGACTGGCTACAGTTTTGAAAGTTAGAACAGAGTGAAAGAAGTGAAGTGAAAAATAAATCTTGTAATTCTTGCTTAGCCTTTCTGCATAAAGGGAAAATTCTTCTGTGTTCAAGATGGCCTAGCTCATAACACTGAGTGCACAAAGCAGTCATGGAAAAAAGAACCCAGTTACAGCTTAGAGCAGTAAACAACTAAATGACTGAAAGATGAGAAATGCTCAGGCTCTGAGAAAGCTTTCCTAGATGCTATGTGGGATTAGAGATTTTTAATTACATCTGTATTGGACAACATTCTTGAAACTAATCATTATTCAACAGTGTCGGCGAAGTCAAATCAGATTTGGAAAGGGTAAAATTTCCAACACGAAAATTCTTGCCTGTATGTTAAAATTAGAGGCCAGTGATGTGAACATTATGGTGTGTGCCAAATGAGGATTGACAGAAGTGCATCAGCATTAGGAAACGCATAGTGTTGAAAGAGACAGTGGTAGAAGGAACGAAGGGTTCATTTCCTCCAGGGAAATGCTGTTCTGAACTGTTCTTTGATGATTCTATGGACAATATTGTGCCTGTTATTATTTGGGTGGATAACTTTTTTTCAGGAAGGCATATGATTTGTGTACTTGAAGAGGTGGAGGGCGGAAAAGATGTGTCTCATGGCAGAAATATCAAGTGCCTGATGTTAGAAACCAACATGCAGAAATAACAGGTGTTAAACACAGATCTATTATTATCTTAACGTTTCATAGCAGATTTGTCATTCATTTTGTTCACCAAAACACGCACCGAGTGCACAGTTTAAAAAGTATCATCTGTGTTGTGAAATCAAGTGACTACTTGGGAAAATATGGCAAGTATCTGGTAAATGCTGGGAATAGTAGCTAAATACCTCAAAGCAAAATGCATGTTGCATGTTATTGGTGCTCATTTGGGTAAAAAAAAAAAGAAAATAACTAAAAACTAAGCTGACAAAGTCTGCTTGCATGTCAAAGAGATGAAAGATTTCATTTTGACCATTTGGTCTACGTCAAATGGGCCTACTGAGCTCATTACAAGATGAAGAATGAGCTCCTTTTATCACATACTGAAATTCTGACCTTAAAGTAACCTTTGAAAGCAATCTTCTCCTTTGCCATAGGGGGCAAAAAAAAATTGAAAGGATATGCTCTACTTTGTATGGCCAGATATGTTTACCACCACACGAAAAATTTTTAAGATCTTTCTGAGTCACGATTTTTTAATTTTAATTTATATTGATTGATGTAGAAGTACATCAGTGCTTGATAATCTAATGGTTTCAGTTTGTAAAAAAAGTTATACTTTTGAAGGATCTGAGAACAGTCTACAGTTGACATGATAACATACGCAAAAATGTGGGCAAGACTGAGCCATAAAATCCTAGAGAATCTGCAGAGGATTAGTAATTAACATATATTATAAAGACATTTTCACTGTAACATCAAAATAGAGTCACAGTCTGGATACAGAAGGGCCAGTTAACTATTTTCCCTTTGTGATTTACTTTAGATTTTGCCTTTGCTTTCATATAGTGCCTGTTCTTCCTGCCCAGCACACAAGATCTTTAAAGTGATGTATTTTTCAGTTTCTTATTCAGAACATTCTCTTTCCTAAAAATTGGAACCAGACCTGTTACATCATTACTGTTAGCAATATTCAGGTTTAACAAATATTTCAAATAGTATGACTGAAGTCTAGTCTTTGAAGAGTTAGTTCTCTATGAATCTATTTGCTGCTGCATACCTATTTCACCACTAAAGATCACTTTAGGAATTAATTATATTAATACGTGTGGGATTGTCAAAATAGTGACATTAGAATAACCTTTACAAGTGATTTCTACTTCTGTAAGTCCCTACCAATTGCCATTCTACCAATTGCTGGCCATTCTGCAATGGGAATTTAGAAATTATGCGATGCTCTCATTCCTCTGCCTGTCATAATTCTGATCTTATCACCATAGTGAACATTTTCACTTTTTATACTATGAAATAGGAATACCCAGAAATTACATGGACTAGCTACTATCTAGTAATAATAAATACGTGCATCTCCATTTGATCTGGTATTAGAATCGTGCTCTTAAGATTGCACACATGCCTAAAATTCAATGTATACAACAGTGTTTGTTGTTCTGACATTTAAAGCAGGAAAATCTCTGATAGTAAAGTTAGCCACCTGCTAATGAATTTGTATAGTGAAAATCCCTGTACATTAAGATCATTTATTCCTGCAGTAAAGAGACTTGTGTGGTTCCCAAAACTATGCTGAATACAGTTAAATAATTTGAATGATAGCTGCCAAGCAATTGAGAAGTTGATCCATAATGTTAAGCAGTTTTTGAAGTTACTTTTAGTAATATATCAGGTGCAATTAAAAGTCAAGACATGTCCATCTTCCCTGACTGATGAGAGCTGCTTGAATGGAAAAAAGACAGTGCAGCTGTCACAGAAGGTACTGTTGTACACACAATTATTTTGAGATTAAGTGGCAGAAGAGTAACGCTGTCACAACAGTTTCTAATCTGAAAAATACTAACATTGTTCTAATTGGAAAATGTCTCACCTTTCCAAACCTCAAGTTTGCCGTGAAGCTTCTCAGTTCTGTCTGTGAAAGGTAAGAGAAGTGTGGAGGAAGCACCCAATGTGGAAAGTAATTTTAGCTGCAGCAGTCAGAGGTATTTCTGCATTTAGTGATGATTATAGGCATCCTGTAAGATTTTATAGAAAAGCATATAGGCCTTTAAAAATATCACTAGATACCTATCTTCATATCAAGGCCACTGAACTTCTTTTTAAATCTGGATCTATTTGTTTATCTAGAAATAAAAATCGAGTAGTATTAAATCTAAAGCCTCCTTGTAAAAAAAAAAAAAAAAGGAATAAAAGGAATCTCAGTGATGCTTCTTGTAAATATTTTAGATTTTAGCTCCAGATGAATAAGAAGTACATTTTTTTTAAATTTACTTCTTAATCTATGCTTTGACTTTAATCTCGAGAAGGCATTTTCAGACTTTGCTACACACAATTTTTAGTAAAATATGATCACTTCTTCCAGCATGTCTCCTTAGACTGTATGGCCTCACGTAAACTAGAGATGAACATAGCAACAGACTAGGGGTAGGTGGCAAAAGTGTATTATGTGTGGCAAAAATGTATTCTGTCCAAGATACCCTATTTCAATCACAAAAGTATTGACTACACAGAGCATCATGCCCGTACAACATGGTCTGTGTGGTGGTAACTTATCCTTTCATGCTTGGCAGAATTTTCTATTGCAGATATATACAAGCTGTGGTTTATAACATCTGTTTTCTCCCATTCTTGATTTTAGTTATGCATCTGAGCAGAGGGGCTATAAGGTTTCAAAAGCAGTAATCTTCCACTAGATACTACCACTAAGAATATTATGATTGTGACAACCCTCCAATACGAGATTCAGCTATGTTTTAGTATTCTTAAATTGCTACTTCTTTTTGACAGTGAAGTTTTAAATCAGTGTGTTTCTTATAGTGATGCACTGTGCTGCAAGCATACAAAATACAAGATCCTCACCTTATGAGGTGCAGTTTCTTTTATCAGGTGTCAAACATCTTCAGCTTACATTTTAAGTAGTTATCTCTGTATCTGTTAGGCCAAAGGTAGGTTTTCTTTGTTTGTGTGGTTGTTTTCCCAAGATGCTGAGCACATGCATCTTCTCTTTTCATTTTCATTCAAATTCTGCATGTTTTTCACCTCTTAAAACTTTCAAATGGATTTGAATGTCTTTGGCCATCAGAAGCAGCAGTAGACAGAAGGAGGCGAAGTACAGATCCTAATAGTTTTCCCTGTTCTCTTAACATGGATGACAGATGATGGTGAAACCCAGAAGGAATTCCCTTAGCCATAATGGAGAAGCAATAACAGGAGGCGCTTCAAAATGTCCAAAAGGCCCAGTGGAACATCTTTCAGCAGCACCCCTCAGTAGCCAGACAGACCTAATATTGTAAATTATTACTCTGGGCATAATAATGTCCATTCATGTTCCAAATTAATACATAAAAACTGTAATACTACAGTTACATTTTAAAGCAAAAAATCTATTCCTGTTTCTTCAGTGTTAAACTCATTTTTCCAAAGTTCCTCTGGGTCCTAAGAGTGAGTGCTTTGTTGTAACGCAAGCAGAATTTGAGGAGGCTAGGTTAGCATTCTGAGGTCTCCACTGGGAAGAAAGTGACTTTAGGGTTTGGATTTCTTTCTTCTATTTGCTAAGTCACATGATGTTGAGGTAGATGGCATCTTTGTCCTCAGCACTGGGTCTGCTTTTGTTGTTTTTTACATGTTCTATTAACTTGGTCTGCCTACATGCTCTTTCTCTTCACCAATTTTCAATTATTCAGTTTATTTTTTTCTCTTTGTTATCTCTAAAAACATATTTTTCCTGAACAACTCCAAATTGTAGTCCTTTAGCGACATTTGTGTTTTCAGTACAGGACCTTTAGTATCACTGAGTGTCTGAACTCTTCCACATCACATTTTATTCTAGAGTCATTCAATGTACCTAGAGTAAACACTTGTCATTGCTATAAATCAAAGCTAAACTAAATTCAGACAATAGTTGTCCAATTGCTGGATAAATTGCCGTCACAGCTGAACAAGAGAAGTCCAGAGACACTGCTCTTGTCAGACCAACAAAAAAGTTAAGGTCATTAAGAAATTATAGCAAAATTATATTTTGCTGGGCTACAGTTTGCCTGCTTCAGCTGTTTCTGGACCTTGTCATATTCTCTAAGGCTTAATACCAGAGTTTTAACCTTCCTTTTTATGTAGGGAATTGATTGTACTGGGAAGTGAAGCAGCATTAGCAAGAGATCTGGGTAGTACCATATACTGTATTTTCAGGTTCTTTGTTTATCCAGAAGTCCTGGAATCAAAGGTAGGCAGACCATCATCTGTACTCATTGCATTTGAGAAAAATGGGAGAATTGGAGCATGGCATTGTCACCTTCTCATTGGCACCCAACACCATAATCCATACCCACATAGACAAACATGCACATGTGATTTCATTATGTGTCTAGAACTTGTTGGTGCAAGTTACAATCTTCATGGTCAGAAGCTGTCCTGATGGCAATTACATGGTAATGAAAAGAGTGGCAGGGTACAATGACTTTTTGCTTGGATTGAACCATAATTGATGGGATGAGTATAAGCACCTCCTCAACATTTTCCAGTCACTTACTTGGTATCCCCCTTTTCAGCTGTGCAGTCATAATGAGTCCTACAGTTAAAACACCTCAAGATCACCAGGCATTTTACACAGAGCATAGGCACTGCACCTGAGGCCACAAATCCCAGAAAGAAGCAAGGCTTTGTGAAGCTGAGCCTATGTTTCTCATGGGAATCTACATCCATAGAAACAGTTTTCTGGAAAAAATCTATGCAATGTAATAAGGATTTAACAGATTTTATTAGCAAGATAAAGCTAGAAGGTACAGGTAACATCCTTTATTTTATCATCCAATAAAACTTGGAAAAAATACAAGCTTTCAGAAGTTCTTCTGAAGGTGTAATATTGTAATAGTTATTCTAGAAACCCACAGGATGTCACGTAGGAACATACCTAAAAAGTGCTATTGGCTGTCTTAGAAATGATCAGTATAAAAATTATCACTCACAGATATAATCTACAGGATTTACTACAAACTATGACAGTGTAAGCAGTAATTATTAATTCTGGATCTGAAAGAACTCAACATCACTAGTAATGTTTTACTTTACTTTGATTTAATCACATTATAAAGAGAATGTAACAAGCATTTTGAAAAAACAGAAACATTTAGTGAACAGTAAAATGTCTTCAGTTATTAAGCTTCCTTTCACACACTCTGCCCATGTGAAGATAATGACTAGTAAATGTTACCAGCATTAAAATACTACAATGCAAATGACAGTACCATGAATAGTCTTATTAATTAATTTCTGTATCTCTAAGTATAATGGATCCATTAATGCTGAAACTTAATAATTGTTAGGACTGTGCAATCACAAAAACAATTTTCTATGATACTTCTATTTGTAAATACAGGAAGTCTGAGAACAAATTTTCCTTTCCTCACACTTTCTTGACCATAGATGTTGGGTGAGATTAAGTTTTCATTGCTGAGCTGTGGCAATTTGAACACAACAGTCTTAAGTAGAACACCCCCCAGCCCATACGCCACACCCTGGAGGCAGCAGTGGGTCAGCACTGCCGTTTGTATACCAGAGCAGAATAATCAAACCCCATAGATTTCAGAGAAAGAAAAGATCACAGCCAGAAAATAACTGGAGAACTGTGGAAAAAAAGAGGGGAACATGTTGTAAAGAAGAGTGGGAAAACATGCACAAACAAAGAAGAGTAAGTAAAAGACTAAAAAGTAACAGAAAAAGAAGGAATTAGAGGACATAAATGGGAACAGTATGAGAGAAGTAACATAATGTTAAGATATTAGACTGCATGAGCAGTAAATCTACTGACATTTTGAATTAAGATCAATTCAGTTATTTTCTATTTTTCTAAAATGTCAAGATGTACCCTAGTTCATAAAGTCAATTTGCAAAAAAATAATGCATGAATATACTACTGTATTCTTGACATATCTTCTGTGCTACTTTTTTTTTTTCTCATTTGGAAGAGGAGAGTGCTTAGTTTCTTAATTATGTTTGTGTGTAAGATTTAACCTTGCGGAAAAAAAAGGGTATACCACAAAAATCCTGCTTATGCAAAGGGAGTGCTTTGCTGTACAATTTTTCTGAAAGCTTTCCTTAGTTTACCCCTGCTTTTCGTATTATACACATAGAGTGTGAGACTTCATTGAACCTGAATTTGGTATTGTGCATCCCGACCTTTTAAGAGGGACACAGCTTCTGAGTCAATGGACTGTGTAATGCCAAAGCTCAGGTGTGGTCTCCATTACCAATTTTTCCACATACTTTGAAATCAAACATCACTACATCTTCCTGTACTGCAGTTTCAAACAACTTTTGATTCTGGAAAAAAAAAAAAAGGTATTCATTAATGACTGTATCAACAGTATTGGTGACATAAAATTAAAGAATCACAGAATGGCAGGGGTTAGAAGGGTTTTCTGGAGATCATCGAGTCCAACCCCCCTGCTAAAGCAGGTGCCCCTAGAGCAGGTTGTACAGGAACTTGGCCAGGTGGGTTTTGAATATCTCCAGAGAAGGAGACTCCATAAATGCTCTGGCCAGCCTGCTCCAGTGCTCTGACAACCTCACAGTAAAGAAGTTCCTCCTCATGTTGAAGTGGAACTTCCTGTGCTCCAGTTTGTGCCCATTGCCCCTTTTCCTGTTGGAGGGCACCACTGAAAAGAGTCTGGCCCCATCCTCTTGACACTCGCCCTTTAGATATTGATAAGTATTGATGAAATCCCCTCTCAGTCATCTATTCTCCAGGCTGAACAGACCCAGTCTCTCAGCCTTTCCTCAGAGAGACACTCCAGTCCCCTCATCATCTTCGTAGCCCTCCACTGGACTCTCTCCAGTAGTTTCCCATCTCTCTTGGAATGGATAGCCCAGAACTGGACACAGTACTCCAGATGCGGCCTCACCAGGGCAGAGTAGAGGGGGGGCATCACCTCACTCGGCCTGCTGGCAACACTCTTCTTAATGCACCCCAGGACGCCATTGGCCTTGTTGGCCACAAGGGCACATTGCTGGGTCATGGTGAGCCTGTTGTCCACCAGCACTCCTAGGTCCTTCTCTGCAGAGCTGCTTTCGAGGAAGTCAACACCCAACTTGTACTGGTGCATGGGGTTATTTCTCCCCAGGTGCAAGACCCTAAACTTGCCCTTGTTGAACTTCATGAGATTCCTCTCCACCCAACTCTCCAGCCTGTCCAGGTCACATGGAACGGCAGCACAACCATCCCCTGAGTCAGCCACTCCCCCCAGCTTCATATCATCAGCGAACTTGCTGATGGTACACTCTGTCCCTTCACCCAGGTTGTTGATGAATACGTTGAACAGGACTGGACCCAGCATCGACCCCTGGGGAACACTGTTGGTCACAGGCCTCCAACTAGACTCTGCACCACTGATTACAACCGGCTGAGCTCTGCCATTCAGACAGTTCCTGATCCACCTCACTGTCCACTCATCTAAACCACAATTCCTAAGCTTCCTCATGGGGACGTTGTGGGAGACAGTGTCAAAAGCCTTGCTGAAGTCGAGGTAAACAATGTCCATTGCTCTCACCTCATCTACCCAGCCAGTCATGCCATTATAGAAGGCTATCAGATTGGTCAAGCAGGATTTCCCTTTGGTGAATCCCTGTTGATTACTCCTAATGACCTTCTTCTCCCTGTGCTTAGAAATGATTTCCAGTATGAGCTGTTCCATTAGCTTTCCAGGCATGGAAGTGAGATTGACTGGCCTGTAGTTTCCCAGATCCTCCTTCTTGCCCTTTTTGAATATTGGAGTGACATTGGCTTTCCTCCAATCCTCCAGTTCTCCATGAGTTTTCAAAGATGATGGAGAGTGGCTTAGCAATAAGATCTGCCAGGTCCCTCAGCTCTTGTAGGTGCATCCCGTCAGGGCCAATAGATTTGTGGGTGTCCAGTTTGCCTAAGTGATCTCTAATCAAAACAAAATTCTGGGTATAGCTTATACAAAATAGATCAAGTGTATAAAACAGCATAAACCTATGTTTATCACATAAACATAACAGCATAAAAGTATCAACTGTATAAGACACCACAAAATAAGCAAAGAGATTGTACCATTGCCAGAATAACTTCCTTCTGGTCAATGGAGTAAGAGCAAGTTTGCTTTTGTCGCATTAGATTAAAAGTATGAATTGTGGAAATTATTATTTTGATTCAAAACTAGAGATTTTTTATTATTATTCTTGCTTAGAACTGCAGACTGAATTGTACAGTAGAATCTCTAAGGTTCTGGTTTAAGAACTTTAAGAAGTCTGATATTGGCTCTAGATAAAATATATACAACTAAGTGGAGCATGAATGATGATGTAAAATAACTTCTGTGATTTAATTCATATTTCTGTCCTGTGCAATACATAAACAAATATTTAGTGCCTTACATACGTCAGACACGTGTTCTCTTAAAACTTATTGTAATAAATCTTCTGTATCTTCATTGATATCCAGGCAACATCATTGTAATTTCCATTTAAGTTGGAAATAGCTCATGCCAAATGCTTTCAAATTATAAAAACTAGTTTTTAAACTTCTCTGTGAATGCTGCATGAGAAGCTAGATATTGCATCGAACACAAGTGAGACAGGTCAGTAGATCTTGACTGTATTTGTATGTGTTGTCAGTGTAGGCCTGGAATCTGAGAAAAAAAGGTCAGGGAAACTTCAAATTTAAAGAGAGTTTCTTTGCTTGAGCATACTTGAATGACACTTATTGTGAGACTAAGATAAGTTGAATCACAGTCATCTTACCGTGGTTCTAGTTCCACCAGAATAATGGTGAAAGAGGAATTTTAAAGATTTAAAGTGAAAAGTTAGCATCTGAGCTATGCAAAAATAAAGATATCTTACATTAAATTAAAAAAAAAGTCTCATGGGGCTGTTGGTTATCCTAGTCTGATTAAATAAACATTGTACTTTGTTCTGCTTTGTGAAATTCTCCTGTTCCTCCCACAAAAGAGCACTATCAGCTATGTCACAGTTTAAAGCTGGATTGGCTATTAACTGAATGGCAGACACTCTGTGTTAACTCCCTCCCTTCCCAAAATAGGGGGGGGGGGGGGGGGGGAAGGGAAAAGGGAAAGAGACTTA
>VZSC01009453.1:16073-66406 GCA_013398225.1 Steatornis caripensis
TGCATTCCTGAATCCAGCTCCTGCCTGCTGCTGCTGAGTACAGTCCGGGACTTTTCTGGGGCATGCCCCGCAGCGTCCGGGTGACATATTTGTCATCAGTGGGGGGGAGCTCGATATCGGTTCTGTACATATTTGTATATTTGTATATATTTCATTATTATTATTCTTCTTCATTATTATTGTAGTTAGATTAAAGCTGTTTTAACTTTTCTAACCCATAAGTCTCTTTCCCTTTTCTCTCTCCCCAACCCCACTTCAGGGAGGGGGTTAACAAAAAGTGTCTGTCGTTCGCTTAACAGCCAGCCCAGCTTTAAACCGTGACACTGCTCCTCCTTCACTGTGATTATTTAAACATTATAATTTTGGCCTAGAGGTTTGCAAAAGTAGACAACCAGTCAATGGTGTGCCTAATGACAACTGTTTAACTTTATACAAGCTAAGTAGCTTAACTACACTTCTTATCAAAGATAGCTGAAATACTTATCTTAATAATCTACATATAATATTTTAGCATTATTATGAATAATACCTCTATTACGAGTTTCCACTTAAAGAAATGTAACATTTACCAAAATCTAAGACATGGATCTTGGTTTTGTATCTCAGATCACATTAATATTTTGAAATAAAGCAAGTAAAACAGCAGAATTATTCTACACTAACAGAAGTCTTATGAAAATGAAACACTTAGACTCTTGTACATGAAGTGCAAGATGTATTTTCAACCATAAAAGATTAAAAGTGCACATACTGATAAAGCTAAGTCAAATTGCATTAAGAACTTCACAATGAAATATAAGAAGCTTACAAACCAACAATTTATCTTAATTTTTTTAAATTGTCACCTCGTAAAGATGCAAAAATCTTTCATTTTTGAAATACATCTGAGTACATTATGATAACTACTTCTATTAAAACACAGTTTATATGCAATATGTAATTTAATTTTAGGGTATATTTTAAAAAGAATAAAGAATTCTGCAACTCAAAATCATACAAAGTTCAACACAAATTTAGAATTGCCTATATTTAGCAGGAATTAGAATAACCCCCAAACCTCAAAGTTGAAAAAAACACCCTTAAATGCAAGAATGCTTTTCCACTAAACAGTCTAAGTAGTAAGTTATCAAGTGTTTGCTTTTGGCTGTAAGAAGCAAAGATGATTCCACCTCCTGGAAAAAATGCACTGCTATGCAGTATAAAAAAGTCAATCCAAAGTCAGAACCATCTAAAATAATTTTTTAATAGATTCCTATTTAGAACAGCAAAAAGACACAAGAAAGGGAGAATAAGAAAAGAAAGAAAGAAAGACTATTGTCCTTAATAGAAGCAATTATAGATTTTCCTTTTTCAAGAAAAAACAAGGAGAGTAACTTACTTTCTCCACTGCTTAATTTGTTCAGGATTTGTGTACTCCTTTAAACATTCAGTGATGTGATCCCCAATTTTGATTAGACACTGTCTAGTATGTTCCAGCTGCTCTCTTTCAGAAAGGCCCTTCTCTGGTCGATCCAGCTGTTTCAATGCTGCTTTGACAGGCCTCATTCTTTCTTTGCACTGTACAATGGAAAAATGAATGTATTAATAAAAAACTAATTTCTAAAAAATGACCCACCCCTTACTGTGATACATATACATCTACAGGCAAAGACAGTATTGTTACAAGCCAAATGAAACACAAGACTTGCTCGCAGCTCTTAAAAATGGTTTACAGGTTTCCTTTAGAAAAAGACGTATTTTAAACCCAGCTGGGAATTTACTCCTCCATGAAAGCGTTACGTTGTATAAAATAGAATAGAATTTAAGAGAGCACTAACTTAATACACAGGAATTTTCTGAGGAAAAGGACTCATTACAACTATAGTTACAACTTTCAGCACAAGCCTACAGGGCAAGACTCAGACTTTTTAGCACCTTGAAAGCTATACAAACTCAATGTCAAAAATAAATATGAGAGTGTTCAGTACCTTTCAAACAGATACTTTCTGCAATAATTAAACGTTGCATTCAGCAGAGGATCAACATTGCTTCTCTGAGCAGTTTTTAAACTTCAGTCCTATGCAGATACTAGCAGAACTTGTGCTATCTAGAGTAAAAGCTAGTTAGGGTATACCTAGATTAGTAACAACTGTGATGGCAAAACAGATATGTGCATTCTTGAACTTTCATGCTTTGAATCAAGTTTTAATGATAAATCCAGATAAAACTGGTTAGCATGATTTAACCTACAGACACTTGCTTAGAAATACCATCCAACCACAATGGTGTAGTGAACAGATGAAATGCATATTCTCCATGTTGCGAAGAGCCGACTTAGTTAAGCCTGAACAACCCACAGTAGTAATTTCCATTTGAAAATGCAGTTAAATATGCTAATTAGACTGCATTGTACTATGGCATAATGATAAACATATATTCCAGAACACAAAGATTGGACCAATAAAGAAACCGAAAAAACGGAAAAACCAAACAGATGTTTGGAATTAAATGGAATATCACAATTACCATGTAAGCATCTAGGAAAAACTCAGAAAAATCAGGGAAGCTGTTGCATTGCCAGCTCATGCCTCTACGTAATTAAGCAGCTGCATTACATATTGGACTAGCCACAGCTTAAAGTAGCCTTTGAAAGACAGCTTGCAGAGTGTGCTGCTGAAGTATGGAAGTGATCAGAAAAATATAACTGTACATGGAAATCAAGTGATTTTCTGTCACTTAGCCACAGAAACATAGCCACTTGAATCACTCCAGGCTCATCCTGGAAATCATAGGTGATTTACTCGGAACGTTTAGAATAAAGCCATACATAGACCAGTCACTGCCATACTGAAGAGAATCTTACTTGTGTGTCACAGCCAGCACCCACAACAGCCCCAATAACCTGCCTGCAGAAACAAACAACCCTCGAAATCTGAATGATGGAATACCCATAGGCACAGCTGCTCAAAGTAACTCACTGATAACTTTCCAAAGGCCTCAGATGACCTATAAAACTTTACATAAATTGTGTGTACATACCTCTTTTTCCCTCTAACACTGATTCTGTTTTTAGTCAGAAGTAGTGATTAAGTGAAATTCTTTTGGTCTCAGAGAGATTACTCCAGCAAGGTGTTTCTAAGGACTTTAGCATTTGTTCTTTCCTGTGTCTACTAATTTAAGTCTGCAATAGTTCAGGAGGGAAGCGCTGAAACTTAATTTCTCTTGTTATCTTCCAAAGAAGAAATGCATGTATGCTAAGGTGAAGCCCGGGACTCCAGCAATTGCATTGAAGTTCACTCACGTCTGCTCTTTAAGAAGCAGGATACACAAGTTATTCTGGAGGATACAGCTTTACAGTCTATATTCTAAATCTATTCGGCACACAGACCACTGGGTAAGTTTTCCTACTATCCTGCATAAATACAGTAAGCAACAAAATGAAATTGCTGTATTGTAGACAAAAATTACTGTAGTACACAGTGTCAATAACATTCATTGATCTGAGACTTTACTAGCAAAAGATCACTTGTGTTACTGTGCCAAATAACAGAATCAAGAACATCAGAAATTGTCCTCATTTAGACTATCAAATATAAACACTAACTTACCAAAAAGGGACTTACCACACTAAAAGTTTTCTGATCTAGTTCTTCAGATTCTTCCGATATAGGAACAGGCTCACTAGTTGCAGTAATATGAACTGGAGTATCCAACAATGGATTTTTTTTAGTTTTTTCTTTATTTTCAGATTTGATTTCATTTACCTAAGAAGACGATACAAAAATATTTAAGTAAACTTTATTTTTGCTCTGGAATTATAATATATGACAATCCCCATAACTACTGCATTCTGTTCAATAGTAATAAAAACTATGCTAACATTCAATGACACTACATTTTACTTTCTCTGTGGGATGGAAAAGGAATAAAAGAATTTCTTGCACACACTTGTACTCTCAGTCTAACAAAGATCCCTATCATTGAAGACGTAATTTCCCATTTCATATACCTGTCTTCATGGTTTCAGGTAGTAAAAACAGAACTTCAAATGATGTAAAAGACTTCAGTGAAATGACAACTGGTAAGATGCAAAATACTTTTTCATCTCAAAATAATTCACAAAAACCTAGTGACCTTTTCCAGTGCTACATAAGATAAGTAAACCTAGTTACCTTCTCTTCCTTTACTTCTTTTTCTTTCTGTGTGGATTCTTTTACTTTGTTTTCTCTCTTTTCTTTAGTATCTTTTTCTTTTAATTCTTTCTTATCCTCTTTTTCTTTTTTCTCCCTTTTCAAATCCCTTTTATTTTCCTTTTCTTTTGTCTCTCTTTTTTCTTCAGCTTCCTTCTTTATACCAATATCTGGCTCAGGCTTTTCTTCATTTTCTTTTTCTGCTTTAATTTTTCTATGTGGATGTTTCACTGAAACAATCTCATCCTGCAATATGCAAGCATATATGTCACATCAAACTGAGCTCCTACCTATACAAGTTTTGTAATAATCAGATTAAAACACACATTTTATCTGTGCATTTTTTTCTTTTTGGACATAGATTTAACACCTATCAAATAGAACTGAATGCAGTTGTAAAGAAAGATGAGAACTACTCACTCACTCCCTTGATGTGACAAAGCAAGTACTGATTTGGCAGTGGTAGTATGAGTGAGAAATTATGTCCATTTAACTTAGAATTAACTTAGACTTCTGTCTCTCTCAAAGGTAGTTAGGCTCTGAAGAGATAACAGCTGTAAGGAAGTAGGTCTCACAAAACTGAGCTGACTGGTCAGGACACTCAAGTGATGTGGATGTTAGAAGACCTCTGTTGTAATTAGCTTTGTCTCAGTAATTTTTACCAATCCCATATTAAACAATCACAGGAGAAGGTAAAAGAGTCCCAACTTTCTCTTTTCCAGAGATGTTCTTTTTAGTAGGCTTAAAAAAAGGTCTTAGTTACAGATTGTCTGATAGGGGACCATTTAATTATTTGAAGATTAACAAAACACCACTCCACTGCTCTTTATAATATTCACTTACATGGTTTGAGATGGGAATTCAAATCCTTTCAAACACACAAAAATACTATAATAAGTAACAAAAGTATTATGGACAGTGCAAGAATCATTATAATCTTTGAACTGATCTGAAGTACACCCTGGAAAGGCACATACAGAACCCATTACAGAAAAACAGATGAAAGAATGCCTAATACATGAATCCAAACAAGTTACTTAGATGAGGTATCACATAATCAGCCCAACCAGGACTTCAGTATTTCAGTATCATCGAAACTTCCCAGAAAAAATCCAATGACTTCAAGAGTTTCCTGAATGTTCTAGCAGTTAACCAGGCAAGTTTCAAATATTGCCCACAGTATGGCTACCAAGTAGCTAAAGCCAACTGTTTCAGTGGTTAAAGCCCATTTTTGTACATAGTCCAGTTTTCAGAAGTTCAATTCTTACTCTCTGTCCAAAAGTATTAAAGTGATGAATATATGTTATTATACATACAAAAGGGGAGAGCATTCTAGGCACTTTCCTAAAACACAACTGACTGGCAGTGTCTTCTGTTTTGAGTGGAGATGAAGTCTAACACTGATTTTTTAAGTAGTCTAAACAATTTGCTTAGTTTTAGGATTCAGTTGTCCACATTAATTTACTGGGAACTGTGACAACACTTAACAGTTCTTAGTCTTACATTATTTTATCTATAAACATAAGCCAGTCTACATTCAAAGTTTTTTTTTTTTCTGGATTTACATTTTATTGTTCATAGTACAATTTAAATACATACAGGAATGCTTTAGTTAAAAATGACTATTTTTTTATAGATTTATCATGGTTCTTCTAAGGCTGACTCAGTTCTACCTATAGAGCAAAAAACACTTATGTGACTATAGGGTGAGCTGACAATTACAGTGGTTTGTAGTAGTTTAAGATGACTATGTAAGACACTTCAATTTAATTTATTTTAAACCAGGCAGTATTTTACATACAGATTTACACTGACTTATTTCAGCTACTTTCAAAGTCATGACTCTAAACTTTACCTAAATTTTTATCTCTAGTGGCTTCTGCTGTGTGATAAACATTAGAAATCAAAAGACCAAACAAAAGCAGAGGCCTAAAGGAACACATCAGAAGTAACGAAACGCAACAAGGTTAAAAGTCAGTTAAATAGTCTTTTTGGATAATGAAAGCCATGCCATATACAGCAGCTTTCACATGCAAGTCTTGAAATGCCATTTATTCATGATGTTCGTTCTAATTAAGCTTGATGGTTTTTTCCTGAGCCTGAATAAAAAACTTTACCTGAAGAATCACTATCAGTAGTAATAATACACTAGCCAGAAAAATTAGTTTTATAATTGCGTGTTACATTAGTTTTGCATTTCTAGCAGATACAATGCTGAAGTCTTTAAAGAATGAAACTCTGCAATGCCACTTGCAATTTTTTAATACAAAATTTTTTTATAACATAATTTGGAAAACTACTCATAGTTCCTCAGCTACTGGCTTATCATTAAATTAAAACAGATACAGTCTTCCAAGTGCTTGTACTGATGCAACATCCACTGTAGTAGTCACAGAAAAAGGATTACATTCAGATAGTTCAATTTCATTAAGTCAAGCAGAGGATATAATAGAAAACAACACTAATAGCAAGAACTGAATAGCCATCTTAACATATGAAAGATATTTACCTTGTTATCCTCGTCGTCATCTTCATCAGATTTTTCCGAGGGCTGTGGTGAAGAATCACTTTTAATTTCTTCTTTTATTTTTGCAGCCTTTATCACCTTATTCTTCTTAGTTCTTGTTTTCCTCCTCTTTGAATTGCCCTGCATGCAACAAGGTCTCTAATACGTCAACTGACAAGCATCTTTGCCGCACAGTTGCAAAAAAAGATTTTTTATTTTACAACAAATAGAGGGTTCATTTTATTTTATTTATTGCCATTAATGACTACCACTTTACTCAGAACTGGAGACAGAGCATAGCGCAACAAGAGAAAATTCATACAAATAATAAGAGAATATAGAATATGAAACTCGCAATTGATTTCTTGAGTTAGCCTCATGTGAGTATCAATACAGAGCAATGCTACACAAAGACAAGAGCAGAATTAAAAAAGGATCAGATGACATGCCCATAAGCGTATTGTTTTATCTCACTAATGAATGCCAAATTTTACGTACTGCACCAGCAAGCCTTTGCGCTTCCTTCCTTGCAAGGTCTTTATTCAGTAATTTAATGAGGTAGTCTGCACGGGTCTGTAACTGCTTCGCCTGTGGTTTCTTATCTGGATCATCAGGCAAAATCTGAGGAGAACAATGGTAGCATCACAGCTATGAGTACGTATTATCAAGTTTGGAAGATGCTAGGCTGGAGCACACAGAACAGGAAAAGATGCGTAAAAGACTGTGGAAAACAATCCAGTTCAACTATACCTAGCAAATATGCCAGCATGCTTGAAGCAATGAAAAATTTCATTAAATGTTTTTGTTTCTCTCCAATCATGCAGCCAATGCAGTCTTGGAAATAGCCTTACAGTTTAAAACAAACTAAAGAAACCAGCTTCAGATTTCTGTTTTCACTCTGGTAGTTTATTTAAGAAATTACGAGCTCCTGTACCAGTCATCCAAAGAACTCTTGGCTCTCCCTCATTCATCTTCTAAATGCATAACTTGCTACAGGATATTACAGATGACAAAAACATAAATAGGCAGTTTAAAAAAACAGACATTAATGGAAAGCAGGAATAGGAATCATTATTAAACTAATTTGGACACAATCTCGGCTCCTCATATTTGTAGGTTGGTATTGTCCCAAAGTTTACTTCACCCCAAAACCTGTGGCTCAAGGAGCTATTGCACTAATTCTTGTACAGCTATTCTCATATTGTGAGTGAAAGACAGCTTCAAGTGAAGAACCAGGGGATTAAATGAGCATGGGGAAGCCAAATCAAATCTCTAGAAAAAACTCCCTTCCAAAAGTTCACGAACACAAAATGGACAAAAGTAGAATATCTAAAATAGAGAAGGAAAAGACTGAAAAGTTCAAATGACAGAGGTCCAGCTACATGGAAATATGGCAACACAATTGACTGCAAGAAGGCATACTTCAACTGAATACATGAAACCTCAAAAATCTAGTAATATACCACAAGAAGGATACTAAGAAGTACCAGTGATGTATAATTTCTTTGCAATTTCAGTTATCATAAAATAAGGTCTTTCAGTAACTTTCTTAGTAGCATTTACCTAAACAGAAAGAGTCCTTGATGAAATGTTGTAGATGACATACCTTCTGTGTCAAACTAAGATCAGGATCCATTTTTATCATTTCCCAGCTGCCATAACCATATTCATAGATGCCTATTAACAGATTGGAATCATCTTCCTTACCCCAATCTATATCAAAATGAGCAGCCTTAGTGTGGCATGGGATGACATATCTAGCAGAAATAAATTAGAAAGACAAATAAGGGATTTTTACTTCTGAAGCTTAGCAAGGTAGAAGGGAACACACTAATAAGTGACATAACTAAATTTATTTTTTTCTGCTAAGATGCTGGTATATTTAGTAAATTAAACCAAATATTTATCGTTTTATTTTCTTAACATATCTACAAAATATTTATAGAAATCAGCACTGAAATATGTTTTTAAAGCTGATCAAGACTAAAATATGAAGAACAACATAGAGACATCTGTCTCAGGCCATGAGCTGCATCATAGAGTTGGCTAACCATGAATAAAAGCATAAATCATCATTCCAGTGTAATGGCTAAGTGGATAGTTTAGAAATTGTGATACACAAGGTGGCAAAGGAAAAAGTTCAGAGGGTAGATAGAACTACAGCTACATTTTGACAGACACGGCCTTTCCCCTCAAGCAGAGATGACACATACAGCAGCTCCTCAGCGAGCCTGACTTCTCGTCCTGGTTATTATTAGTAACCGAAGACAGTTCCCAGTGAATGTAACTGAGAAGCCAAAGCTGGTACTGGCTTCTATGGCAACGCAGGAAAGAACAGATTTGGAGCAGGTTACTGCTGCCAGTCATTAAAAGGAAGAAAGGGACAATGCTGTCACAGTATGCTTTGAGTCAGTTGTCTGAAACAGCTAATAAAACTTGCAACATTTTCTACATTACTACTTCTCATAAAAAAACAGTACCTTTTTCTTTCTTCTGGATCTGAAGGAACAGATTTGTGCAATGGTGCCAGCTCTTCTTCATGAGAGATGACTAGCTTTGCATTCACCTGCACTCCTGAGATTCGGAATGTTGGGCCTTTAACTTTCCCAAGTCTACCTCCTTAAAATAAATGACAAAGTTATTAATATTCATGAATATTATTCACGAATACCAGACAGAAATGTGTAAAGAAAACAAGTAAGATTGATGCTATAGCAGCAAACTTTCGATTATACCAGATGACTTTTTCTTGAATTAAGCTCCAGAATCAAAAGGTCTTCCAGCTAATAACAGACTTTAAAATTTTATGGTAAAGCAAAAACCTACTGCATTCTCCAACGGCAATTTACACAAAGAAAGGGGGGAAAAAAAGAAGTCGTCTTACTATAACCCTTTTTAAAAATCACACAGCATGCCAACATTTTTGTTTGCATTTTCCTCCAACAAAACCGTTGTCTGTCATGAACAGAGTACAAGAATAATTCAGACTTCTTAACACTTTTAATTGCCCCCAAAGTCCCCTGAACACATAGTACCTGCTCTTTCTGGTCCAGATGAGTTGTCCTTTAAAGCTTTAATGCAACCATTATGCACAAGCTCTCCCAAACGTCTAAGATCTGTCTCTGATTTATCAACTAGCTCAGCATCTCTAGCTACAGCATCTAACCTGCAATAAAAGAAACACACATTTTTATAGCTCTGAAACTTTAGTAATTGTGAATGACTCCTTCAGACTTTGAAACTAGAAAAATGATGTAAGTTATCAGTCACTTGCACTTCCTATGCTATGTACAATTTTGATCCAAGAAAAAAAATGATTCAGGTATCAGAGAACAATACAAGAACTGTAAAGAATCTTAGCCCTACAGTTTTGAGTTAAATTACTGTACAACGCTTTAAAAAGAAATCATATATAATATGTTCTTAGGGACTATAAATAATTTTAAGGAAAATAAGGATGGGATGTTTTTCTTAAAATTTGGAATAATAAAGAAAGCTTAAAAATAAGAACTGACAAAAAGGAAAATGCAAAACTAACTTTGACTGACAGGCTTTCAACAGCCTATCAAACAAGACAACTGAATTATTATCACCAATACAGATTAAACAAGACAGCAGGCAAACTATAAACAAAGATAGTAAGTAGGCCTGCAATTTGAAAGTTCTGTTGTGTGGCTGTTTGCATACATACCATACATGAAGAAAGAGAAATTATTAAGCTAAAGTCATGTTATAGTCAAGGCAAAAGACTATATACTGTATTTCCTTTTCAGCCTAAGGTTTCTTGGTATATTGGATCTCATTTTCATGAAAACAAGGTTCCAAGTTGCTACACAAATAATAATCAAACAAGGTTACCTTTCAAGAGGGCCACCAAATTTCTTGTAACTCTTGATAAACCTAGTAACAGAAAATAATTTTGCCATTTAAATGTATGCTTAACTAACTACGCTGGTTTTAAAATTCTATTAATACATAGATAATAATAATAATTAATCTTAGTATAATGCTATATAGACAACGTCAGGGTGGGGAGAGACAGTAGGCCAGCTTAGTATATTCAGATAACCCAAACAAATCCAGAGTTTTATCGGTTTAAGAACTGTGTAAATAAAACAATAGAGGATACAAGTTATTTCAGAAATTGCTTTATTAATTTCACAAGACAGAAGATTCAGTAACTAGATAGGTCTAATCATAAAAATATAATGTGGATTTATAATAAATAGAGATTTCAGACATTGTGTTATGCCTTATATAGTAAAAGGAGCAATCTGCAATAAGTGATTTGAAGATTTCGGAAAATATGACATTAAAGATACTCTCTGTAGGAATGTGTAAGTGATGGAATGAAACCGGAGATACCCAGTATAGAAAGGAAATGAAATAAATAAAAATAATTTTAAAAAGAAAGAAAATTTCCTCAATAATCAAGGCCTCAAATCACTAGTGCAAGCACAAGAATAGCCTTGAAAAAAACACTAATTCACTGCATTTAGATGAAACAGAAATGCAAAAAGGATCTTTAAAGTTACTTCTCTAACCAAAAATATTTTGAAAGCCTTACAGCATTTTAGAGAAACACATGTACTTAAATTTCAGAAGCAAAGTAGCATTTCAAAAAGCCAAAACTGTAAACCTAAACAATTCCTCCTCATCTACCAAAAAATACTTTTAGCATCAACTACTGAAGGGATCTGCTGTACAAGATTCAAATAGGATTTTATAATTTTTTAGTTTGAAAAAGCATGATATAACATTAATTACAGTGCCGAGAAGTTTTAAAAAAAATCTAGTCAAATTTTTGTAGTTGCCACAAAAAAGATTTACATATTCTTTCAGCACTGCAATTTTTAGATAAAATGATGGGAAACAGATTATGTTGCTTCTATGTTAAAACAAAAGCTTATCCATTGTTAACAACTGGTTTTTGAAATCACTGTCTTCATGAGCTGCATGAATTAACAAGCTTAAGTATTTTTCAAATAAAATTTTATCCCTCATTAAAATGGATTCAAGTTCTTGCCATGACAGTTCACTATGTCAGCACCACAAAGTACACACGGTAAAACATTAAACGCCCAGAATAAAAAATGTCAGATAAATTCAAGAAAAATGAACTCTCTTCTGTACTTTCAAGCTCAATAATAATAATAAATTTGTCTTGTCCCTTGAAACATGTATGTCCCCCCATATCTTACCTCCTGATCTCTGCATCACTAAATCCTTTAATATTTTCTCGAGGAATAGTTCGTGGTCTTCCACGTTTTTTTGGCCGTTTTCTTTCTGAAATGGAGTCACTATCAGATCCAGAGTATCTTCTACTCCTACTGCGCCTCCCTTCACTTCCATTAAAGCTGATCTGGAATTTCAGAATAAGTAGTTCAAAGCTATGTGATTAACAAATGTAAGTAAAGTTTTACCCAACCTGTCAAAAATATGTGTTCAGAAAAAGAAATCCTCAACCCAACACCCAACAACAACCCCTAACAAACGAACTAAACCAACAGCAACTCAAAAGTACAAGTCAGAACTAAGAAACACCTGTTTTGCACAGTTTCTCATCCTTGGGAGCATGTATATTTCTTCAAGTTCTTTTTGTCTTTCTTCCTCTTCTATTCTTCGCCGCTGGACTTCCGGAATGATTTCTTCCCAATTTCTTGAATTTCTTTCTGGTTCCAATTCAATATCATCTTCATCCATATTGGAAAAGTTGGCCACCTTATGTATCAGAATATATGTATTTTCATCAAATCAAGCCATAATTTAATATGAAAAAGACTGAGCAACTAATATTTCAGGAAAATAAAGTTCTAAATGGCATACTCCATGTGTTTACACATATGCTCTTGCTTTATTATATATATAAAACTTATACACGCAAAATGCTTCATGAAACACTGCCTCTAATTGAAGTATTTTTATTCACTTACAAAACAGACACAGACTCCATGGGCTAAGATCAAAACAGATTAAGAACTTTTTATTCTTTTAAAAGTTGACTAATACAGATGCATAATGAAACACCTCTCTGATAGCATGATTGTTGTTTAACTTCCATCAAAATATGGCTAATGACATTTGAATGCCTGAGTTAATGTGAAATTATAATAATATAAAAATAAACAAACATTAATACACTGTAGAAATCAAAATACGTCGCAAATGAACAACCAGCAGGAGAGCTATTTAATAATCTGCTGATCTAAATAATTCCATTATGCTCAACATTTTTTTGGAACCCAAATTATAATATGTTTAACTGATAACGCAAAAAATACCTGGCATTCAAGTTTATTTCAGGGCTAAAAGCTATTTCTAGAAGTCATCAACTAATGCAAACTTTTTTTTTGCATGCAACAATATCACAGCTGTTTAACAACAAAGGCGGTAAATCAAACACAAAACTACCTAGAATTCTAATCATGAACTCATTCATAAACATCTCTTACTTTATTAGCAAAATACACCATGTATTTTTAAATATTCATACTGATGGTAGGTATCCTGTATAGATGAAAAGACATTTTATTAGAAAGAGATACAAAGCTGACTGAGGCATCTATTTGATAAGAACAAAGAGATGGATATGTACACAAAAAAACACCCAGTACCATTTATGAAGGAAAGTGTAATTATGGCAAGAGGGAGGGAACAGAACAATACCTTGAACTGTGAAAGCAACTCGTCTCCTACAGTTAATGGACCTGGCTCATTTTCCCGAGTTTCAGCCCTCTTCAAGATTTCATCTATATCCATTTCCTAAAAAACAAGTTTCTCTTTACAATGAAGTAATTCATACATACTTTCGGTTGTTATATCTATCTAGTCCAGAAACACTGCTTACCTGGGGCTCCTGTTCTTCTCCTTCAGGCTCTTTAAAAAGTTCCTCAGCACCAAACTTCAAAATTGCTGATAACTCCTCCTTATTAAAAGGTGTTGAGCTGAAACAAAGGATGTTTCAGGAAAAACATTTTATCTTACTAACTTGAGTAAGTTGTCTACAATCATGAGTCAATTAAGCTTTCTTTTTACTGTTAAATATAAACTATATATATATATATAAAAATATATATATATAAAAAAATATATATATGTAATGTTTGGGGTTGGAAGGGACCTTAAAGATCATCTACTTCCAACCTCCCTGTCATTGGCAGGGACACCTTATACATTTAATATGCAAATAAAAATCTACAAAGACAATATACTTCTCGTTTTTACTTATTTAACTTTATTTTGCCTTTCATTAACCAAGTAAGGTAACTTACATTTTACTTACTTGTCAAATATGCTTAAGAGTAAATTGATATGGAAATAAATACAAATGTACCTTGAAGGAGTAGAGCCTGTATGTAATACGGTTTTCCCTGTAGTGTCCATTCTCTGAATTACTAAATGATCTAACACCATCTTTTTCTTGGCTCGTTCAAGAATATCTTCTTCTACTGATCCTTTTGTGACTAGCCGATAAATATTAACCTATGTATATTTTTAAAAAAGTAAGCAACAACAAGGAGAAATCTCAGTCTTCACTACATATCTTCTCAATTTCTTGACTAGTTTCAAATATGATATACTAGTTCAATCATGTTACCACAGTCTTTACATAAGTGTCTTAAAACAACAGGGAAGTAAACACTTCAACTTGCCTTTTTTAAACATCAGTGACTTGGCACAAGCATTGCCACAGGCAAAACTGTCATATTTCCAATTACTACTGTGTGTCTTCTGCAAGAAAGAAAGCTGAAGAAAACTAAGAACTATTTAAGCAAGGAGGATGTGCTTGATGTAGCAGTAATCCTCTAGAATGACATTATGCCAATGAATGCAGGACAGACAAGCCCACAACTCTTCTCCCTCTCCAATCCATATACCATAGCTGCCGTATATCTCTCCATGTAGGGAGATTTAAAAAAAGAAAGTTAAATGAGCATTACTAACATTTTTGGACATACACAGCAGTTATTATTTATTCTTAAAAACACAGCTAATGTATGGAATCCTCCTTCAGGTCTGGAGCTTAAAGCTGAATGTGCATACCTGTTTCTTTTGTCCAATCCTGTGCGCTCTAGCTTGTGCTTGCAGATCATTCTGTGGATTCCAGTCAGAATCAAATATAACCACAGTGTCAGCAGATGCCAAGTTGATACCTAATCCTCCAGCTCTTGTAGACAGCAAAAAGCAGAAGTCCTGAAATCATAAAATAAGAAATAGTCTTCGATAAAATAGTTGTAATATTCTTAAAAGAACCAATATGACACTTGTTTATGCAGTCTATGGCACAGACTACAAAATAATATAGTACTGATTCCATCACTGTTCTATAGTTAAAGCTTCTTTAAGTATGAAGCAAACATTGGCATCAACTTATTTCATGAATAGTTACTGACTTCTCAACAGTTTAAAGGAAGCAGCATCCTAGAAGATGATCACCAACCAAAACATCCCAACCAAACAAAAGACTGGACAAAAAGTACAAAAACTCTACTGTTAAAGCACTGAATGTTATGAAGTCCCTCTCCTACATCCCCTGCCGCAAGCCCTGGAAGACTAAGCAGCCATTTCAGAGCAGGGAAGACATTTGAGTCTACAGGTAACTGATTAAGAGATAGGAAGCAATAGTCTTTTGCCAGGTTCAGTGCTGTTCAACGTATTCATGAACAATATGAAAATGGACTAAGCAACAAGATGAAAATCCTGTAGATGATACAGAATTATTATTTCAGAGACAACAATGAAGGATTGCACTATTTGTTCCAGTAAGCAAGTAGGTAGGTTGCAACAAATGAAGATAACAGAAGCCAGGTTTGAAACAATTAAAGAGGGTTGTCCATGCAAGGCCATACGCAAGTTAGTTCTGCCCAATGCCAAAGGATGTTTTTGATGCTAACCACTTGTCTAAGTTCAATGCTCTTGTAAACGCTGCTGGGTTAAGTTCTACACAGCAACAAGTGTGAGGTTAAATTTCTGCAGCATTTATGTAGTAAATAAAATTACTCTGATAAAGAACGTTACAAAAAATTATAGCTACACAACTGATTAAATATAATTTTTGTAAGTTAAGTGCTTTTTACTTAATCTTTTCTTAGACAAAAAAAATTACCAGATGTAAACCTTATAGTCTACACAATAACAATGAATTTTCAAGCTTATTGATATACCTCACTTTTCTCAGCCTTCATTTTTTGTGCAATGTTTTTAATATTTCTTAGGAAAAAATAAAATTGATTCCTTAGGAAAAAAAATACCATACCTCTGATCCTTCTGCATTAAAATGATCCAGTGCTTGTTTCCTCAATTCCCCTTTTATTGATCCATCAAGTCTCTAAAGAGATTGAACATTACAGTTAAAAAGTAATTCTTATACTATATTCAAAATCAGAGAAACTTGAATTCTCAACTGTCAAAACTGTTATGTGAAGGAAAAAGAAGTAATGCAACACTTCACATAATTTAATTCAACAGTTTAATTTCAAAATACTGTTTAGCATATAGCAATTGCCAGTCTTCCTAGAAAAAGAACACTTTTTCTTGTATTTTTCTTCAGCAAAGTGGTAAAGATCATGTAATCACAAAACAGTTGAGGTTGGAACGGACCTCTGGAGGTCATCTTGTCTAACTTCCCTAACTCATGTAAGGACAGCTAAAGTCCGTTGCCTAAGGTCATGTCTAGGTGGCTTTTCAATGCCACGGAGCATGGAGATTCCATAACCTCTGGACAACTTGTTCCAGTGCTCTGTCATCCGCCCAGTAAAGATAAGATTTTTCTTACCCTCAAGATCAAAGCTTGGTGGCTACTACCACCACGATTCTTACCTGAAAGGGAAACTGACGGTACTTCAGATATTCTGCTAGGATGTCCAGCATCCTCACCATCTGTGAGAAAATCAGAACTCTGTTGCCACGTTCTCGCAGACGAATCAGTAGCTTGTCAAGAAGAATTAGTTTCCCGCTGCTACGTATTAAATGCTACAAAACCCCAAGAAATACGTATTACAAACAAGTTCATCTCAACACCAATACATACTGCAGTTGGTTAGACATTCATTCGAGCTTTTCTTTCTATAGCTGTGGGAAGGAACAAAAAAAAGGCTAATTCTGACATTTCTTAAGAATTTTGTAGTTTAAAACACACATACAGTATATAGTCTCCTAGAACTCAAAAAAAAAAAACCCACCACCAAATTCACATGACCGTAAGACAACACACTACGTAAGTTTACTAATATGCAGCATTAACTGAACATGAAAGTTTACCCTAATTTCAGTTTAGTTGATTCTAACTGAAACCAAAGGGATTGCTAACTCATATATTTTTAAAGGAAATGCATTGCTCAGTTCCCTCTCAAACTCATATCTTAACATCTCATCAAAACATGAAGTAAATGTATGGGCTTAAAAATTCAACCGCCCATGTTCTTTTCTGCCAGGTAAAATACAAAGTTTGGTAACAAATAAAATTTAAGACTCAGAAAAAACTATTTTAGTACTACTTTTTCTTCATTTCCTATCTTATGAAAAGAAGTACTGCTGCTTAACCCTATTAAGTATTTTTAAACAAAGCCTATCAATCAAGTTTCTCAGGCAAGACAAAGAGAGGAATCTTGTTTGTGGTGCCTAGCATTGCAACCCATCTAAAATGTGTTCAGCCATCTCAGGTCCATTGGGAACAACTAGAACTAGAACTCAAGGCAATGTGAAATTTGATGTTGAAAACATTAGGCCTCTTTAGGTGAAGACACTTAGGATAGAATTTTAGGGAATGCTTCATTTTGAGTTAGGTGCTTTTACACTTTATGCCAGAAAGGAGGAGGGTATTTGTCACTGCACAAACTAGTAGCTTTGAGGAGGTATTCGAATTACCAACTTTAAAGGTTACAGAAAAAAATCACCTTTAGAAACATTTATGTTGGTACAAACTGCATCAACAACCAACAGTCTTATCTGTTGCTGTGTTTTTCAACAGTTTTGGTACAAATACTAGTGAACTTAAAAAAAAAGAAACAACAGACCATCTTTGGTACCAATAATTGTTTTCATCTGTTACAACAACAAAAATCAGACTGAGTTTGGATGCTGGTTACTTTCATTTCCTTTCACTTTGGGTGCTTGCAAGCATACAGATAATAGTATTTGATTATAAAAAAGGCTTAAAAGCATTCCGCAGATCACTTTCTGCTGTCACACAGATTGCTGTTGTGTCACTGCCAGTCACGTGCATTTCCACTCACATCACACTTACCTGCTTAACCACTTTATTTTACTTGGCTTTAAAATAGGTATAAAGTTTATTTTGCATGAAAATATGGAGCCTGTTTCAAACTATTTCCTGTTTACTTTTATTGAAATTGGACATATTTTACTTAGTCAATTATCCGATAATTACTCAGTTTCAATTAAGAAACAAAAATCAATTGACTTACCTATAAAACCTAGGATGCACATTTTCCAGACAATGTTTTTTCTTAATATACTTCAATAAGAATTAATAAACTGCCAGAGCATTATAAAATTGTGTGAATATTTTGTAAAACAGAACTTTTTTTTTTTTAATTAAAAAGTGACATTACCTGTAAGGCCTCCTGTTTATTATAGAATTCATTATCATCTGGTGGTTTAATGAGGTAACAATGGTTACAACACTTCTTAAGTTCCATCATGATGTTCAAAAAGCCTGAGGTACTGCCTTTTGAACCTTTACTGAGGGCTTTATAATTCCTGGTTAAAATCCACCTACGATACAAGTAGTACAACGTAAGAAACTTCTAACCATATGTGAAAGCAAGACAGATTTAAGCTGTCAAAATATAAACAAGAAAAAAAGCAGCTCCCAAAAGAATGTACTAACATGCCAAACAAAAGAAGCTACATAAATAGACATTAGATCAGCATAATTCTTGAGCTCTTGCTTCAGAATTTTACCATTGTGAAACTCTAGAAGCCTCAAGTTCAAATCGCATTATAAAAACTTACTGCATTTAAACTGCATGAAGACATATCACTAAAACAGTACGATTAAACTGTGACATAAGTGTTGTTAACTTACTTGTAATATTGCTTCTGCAATGCACTCATTTCCATCCTCAGAATTTGCTCAACTTTAGCAGGTAACGACTTTTCTACATCTTTTTTAACTCTTCTCAGTAGAAATGGTTCAAGTTCTTTGTGAAGACTTGCATAACCATACTCTCTCCCTTTGCCATGCTCCTCTTCAAAATCTTCCCAGGAGGAAAACCTTCAACATTATAAAGAATGAGCACAAAATAATGACATATTGTGAATGACCTGAAGAAGCAAAATTCAAGATAACACTAACACAGAATGTACACAAATACACCACAAAAGTATACACACATTTGAATTTCTTCCCCACTTCCTTCTGTTTAATTTATCCAATTTCTGCATTTTCACCTCACAAAAAATTCCAAATACTTTGCCTGTAAATAGAAGAACGGAATTTTCCAAAAACATTTACATAATGAAAACTCCTGAACTTTAATTTTCCCAGTGGAAACACAATTTTTTTCTTTTTCTGTAAGAACACTCACCTAGACGGTTGCAGAAATTCCACTATATCATTTATCAATAGCAGCAAGAAAAAACAGCTGCATGGCTGGAGGGTGTGCAAGAGAACAGACTACTTAAGGTACTTTTTGCAGCTTGTACTGTCTAGCTGAAGTGTATCTTCTTGTTAACAAACTAGGAGAACAGACTTTGTAATCAAATGAAAAACGGGTACTAGACCATAGTGGCTTGTAAGGTTCTGAAGAAGTCAGTATAATCCATAGCTCAAACTAAATGGAGCTATGGTGCTTGACATTTACAAGATATCTGACAGGAACATATGCTCTCACACATAAACTCTAATTTATCTTAGGTATAAACAGAGGTCCATACAAAATAAGGTCAATACAGTAAGCTTACTGTATGCAAACCATATGGGAAAAACAGCTGACTCAACTCAGGATATTTGGCATCTTGGGACAAATTTGTTATCATTAATAGTACTAACACAGAAAAGATTCCATTCTGTTTCCTCAGGGTAAATCCATCGAGTTTTCCTCTTAGCCTAAGACAAAGCCTTTTTACCAGGTTCTGATGGATTGATGTATGAATCATTTTTGTGGACTGCCAAAACAGAAAAAGGTGACAACTGCTACCAGTGTTACTTACCAGGAGCAGCATGAAAAAAATATACGCATGTAATTCACACAGAATATTTAAATTATCTTGCAGTATAATTCTCTACCTCTATTGATTTTCAAATCACTGTATTAACTCACAATAAGAAACTTGACCAAAAAAAATGTTAATAATCACGTAAAACTGTTCCTTACTTTTCTGGCATGATGAAGTGCAACAAAGACCAAAGCTCTTTGAGGGAGTTTTGCAGAGGGGTTCCAGTAATAAGAAGACGATGGTTAGACTTAAAGTCTATTAAAGTCTTGTACAGAAGAGAGTCGTCATTTTTTAAACGATGAGCTTCATCAACTCCTATGAATGCCCAATTCAGACCACCAAGGAATGACTTAAAAGAAATAGAGGAGGGGAAAAACCATTGTAAACACACTGCTTAATTTCCCACATTTATAATCAAGCTATAAATACCATCACTTTTTGGTTTATTTTAATAAAATCTGGACAGCTATATGTTTTCAGTACTAATTACAGCTTTAACATTTGCCAGATTCAATGAAAGCTTGTGCAAGCATCCCAAGAAAGTATGAATTAAGTTTAAAAGGAAAAAAAAAAGTAACTATTGACCTCTTCTTCCTGGTATATACAAACAAATGAAGTAAAAATGTTGTGCTTCTTGACCATCTAGAAACATTTCCACTTAGCAATAACTCTGGGCACGACCACTATGGAGACAGTATTAATACATGTACACATACTACTGTATGCACAGTAACAAAGAAAAACTATATAGGATTTCAGAGCTCTGCATCATGTTTGCAACTAGGGGTTGGCTTCTTTTTCAGTTCCTTGATGGTGATCTGCAAAGCAGAGCTCTTTAAGATGGGAGGAGATTATTACAGTACTAAGAATCCCAAACAAACTGGAGAAAGAGAAGTGTTATGCACCCAACAAAATAGACAAAGGCTGAAAGCCTCACCAGACACACAGAAAATCTAAAAGTGCTTCAAAAAACGACACACAAACTCCCCCACTAAAACCCAAGCCATGTACTGTCATACTCCCAAAAGCAAAAGCTATCACACTCTCCATGAACTGAGTGACTCACAACCCAAATACATGCAAGTCTGAAGAGAGTTCTACACTGGATAAATTATTTTTATCTCCCTGAAGAAGTGTGATTACCTTATCCTTCAGCAAAATTTCGTATGTTGTTAGAAGTATGTTAAATTTTAAACGTTTGGTCTGTGGATGCATCCATTCATGAGTTCTAATCTACAAAAGAATCAAGTGAACTATAAGCTAGAGAAAAAAGATCCTGTGGACTGAAATGAATTTAAGTAATGCAGAAATGTAAATGTTTGTGACATACAATAATATAATCACAAAACAGAAATACAACATACTAACATACACAAGACTGAACTTCCAACTTGTTTAAGCGCTCCAGAAATACTTTGTTTAAACTTCTGAATAAACAGCAACGAATTTCTACAAAATATTTTTTACTTTAACGGATAGGATTACTAACATTTAGAAAACACATTAAGAAAACAAACCAACAACCTTTCAGAAAATAAATTAAGATGGTGACCGGTTTGCTTACACATTTATTTTTAAGGAAGCCACCTAATACTCATATAGCAGAAGATAATTCAATGCAAGACTAATTCTTAATCCTGTTCACTATGAAGCACAAAGGAAATCTTTCACACAGATTTATATCAGATCAAAATCTAAGCTTTCAATCTGCATCTTAAACACACAATGTTTAGTAAGTATTTCCTCAGTCCTAACCAAAATATCAGAGATTAGCAGAGCACAGGAATATGAAAAGACTCTTGCTTATCTACAAGCCTTTCAAATGATAAAGAGAAGTACTCACCATATTTCTGCTAGTTATATCTCCTAAGTAAACTACAGCATTCATCTGAGGAGCCCAAGTCTGAATCTCTCTTTGCCAGGATGTCAATGTAGAAAGTGGCACAACCAGCAAGAAAGGCCCATACAGTTGATGCTCGTGAAACAGGTAGTTCAGAAAAGAAATTGTTTGTATTGTTTTACCCAGACCCATTTCATCCGCAAGAATACAGCTATTCCCTCTAAAAAAAAAATTTCAGTGGCGTGTAGAGACAGGGAAGTATTAGACAAGAAGCAATTATCTTTTTGGCATAAAAAGCACTCATAAAAGTTTTCATGATTTGCAATTATACATCGTGAAAAAGTTTACTTCAATTGTTTTTCCATAAAAACAATTTCCAAACCACCCCCACGCTAATACTTGAACTAAATTAACGAAATTACAAAAAGCTTGAAAGTACTCCTCATGAGTCTAATTTTAAAAGTATAACACTAATGTTTATGCTTCCAAAGAGTTTGCTTTGGGTTTTCTGGTTTTACTGGTTTGTTTTTTAAAACTACAACTGACCTCCATACAAAATTATAAGCAAAACAACAACAGAGCTTAGCTGTTTTTTTGAGAAGAGCCATGGAGTGATGAGCTTTGGTACTACTTAGAAAAAAAACACTCCCCCCCAGATCTGTACTCTGAGCTTACTGTATGAAACCCTCCACCTTCAAAAAAATACAGAAAAATAAATTTCAAAGTTTTACAAATTTTTACAATCTACACACAGAAAAACTCATTTCAGACTATACTTACTTGCACCATGAGTGAGCAAGCCAATTCAATCCATTTAACTGATAATCTCTTAACTCTAAACTTTCATGTCCTCCAATGTAAGATGGTTGCTTCTTTAGTGCAACAAACCTTGGCCTCTGTTTTAAAACCTGTCAAAAGCAAATTGATTATCAGTCCTACCTCTGACTTGGCTTAACAAGGTGTCTTCCCATAGAAAAAATAGCAGTAGGAACTGACTGGGTCACCAAGTCTTGTCTTTATCCAGATATGAAAACTAGGCCATATAAAAACACCAAGCAATTTGCAAGTTGAAATTAGTTTGATTGCTAATCAAAATTTCACAACAGGATGACACTAACTCATTCAAAGTTTATGTTAAAATAAACTACAATACTAAACAAGCCCACCTTTGAATGCCAGCAAAAATGCAGAGGACTGATATCTACAAGAAGCTACTCTTAGTAGTGATATTTTCCATATATACTACTATATATCCTTATTACTATTCTGAATAACCTTCAAAAGTATTTAATAATATGTATATTACCTCCAAATTCATAGAAGATATTCACATTTTTACTATCACAACTGTGATAGCCACTAAGCTGCCACCCAGTTGCTTACTCACTCCCCATCCCAGCAGGACAGGGTAGAAAATTGAAAGTACAAAAGTGAGAAAAACTTGTGGGTCAAAATAAAGTGTTTACTGGGTGAAAAACACAAACCAAGCAAAACAAAAACCCACAACCAAAAAAAAAACCCCACAAGTGATAGAAAGGGACTTACAGATTAACTCACTAGCAGACTGATGACGAGCAAGTCTGCAAGCAACAGCCACCCTTGAACTCCCTGCTCAGCCCACCTAGTTTTGTTGCTGAGCATAACATTAAATGGCATCTCTTTGGTCACATGGGGTCAGCTGTACTGGCTGTGCTCCCTCTCAGCCCCTTGCCCACCCTCAGCCTACTCATGGCAAGGAGGGCACAGCAAGAAACAGAGAAGGCCTTTACACTGTGCAAGCACTATTCAGCAACAGCCAAAACACTAGTGTGTTATCAACACTTTTTAACTCACAAACCTAAAACACCGGCTGTACAGGCTGCTATGAAGAAAATTAACTCCATCCCAGGCAGACCCAGTACAGCTGATTATAAATACATTGCAAATTACATACTCACCTTGCAGTCCTTAAAGGGCGTGGTCTTGGATTGATTTCTGCTGAAGTATTCATCAATGCGTGCCTGAAACTTTTTGGCAATCAGAGCACCATCTTCCCAGCTACATTCTGAATAAGGCAGACCCTGCCATTTGCAATAGTAGTCTGGATAACCAGCCGCTGATTTCTGATTCGAATGAGCTGCAGAAATACAGAGATATCTGATCAGCATTTTACTTCTGTGTCTTATAAAACCACTCATTTTAGGTAATAAGACAACACAAGCTAGCTTCACAGCACAGACAGTATGACAACTATTCTCTTTACGTCAAGTTTTCTTCTGGATTAAAAAGTTAGTGACATTAATGTTCTAACTTCTTAACTACGAATGCAACATATAAGCAGTGAACATACAGAATTCTCAACACTGTTTTCTGTCGTATGTAACACATGTAACATTGTAACATACCAATTATTCTTTCCACTATCTGATATTGTTTATGTAGATCATCTGTAAGCTCCTGTTGGCAATTGTAATATTCCACATCTTCTGGAGAAGCATTTTTCAGCCTGTAATGGAAATTAATTTACAACACTTACTACCCTGTATAGTTCTAAATCTAAGACAATTTGCCAACTCTAAAGCTCTGAATGTAAGCATCACAAGAATGTTGCTTAGAGAGCTTATTTGATGGGACAACTTAGAAATTCCTACTATAAAATCATTGCATCTGGCCTAGGTGCCTCATCCATTAATTGACTGAGAATGCTTATCAAAAGACACAACTACTACAGCTACAGGTGGTAATAGTCATGCAGCTAATTCAGAATACTTATTCTCAATACCAAGTAGTGTACTTCACAATGTATTCTCATGGAACAGTATTCACGGTTGCTCACTCTCTAACAATCCATCTTATGATTACGTTGCTAAAAATTCCACTAGTATTCATTGATTATATTAAACATACCAATAAAACTGAACACCAAAAAGATGACTTTAAAATGTATGATTTCTTCAGTTTTTTGTTCTTAAGCTTGAACCTCAGTTCTGCGACAAGAAAACTGAATTCTTCAAAGTAATCTGAAATGGTTAATGCACCAAGAAAACATTCATCTCTGCAGCAATTCCTGAACAACTCTGATCAAACTATAACAACAAAATTAGTAAAAGGTGCAATTTATTTACTTTTAAAACACTACCCATCTTGTTAAAACTCCCATTTATAACACACACACAGAGCTAAAGTCAGATTCACAAGATTATCTTACGGGAATATGTTAAGGAGGTTTCAACTTTTAAAGTTTTTGTCTTCCTGTTGCATAGACACTGGAAATTATACCCTCAAAAAGATGTAACAGGTCTCAGAAACACAAAAGAACATCTACATTGTTATAAAATAAGTATCACGGAAGTTTACATAAAATATTCACCATCGTTTTGTTTCCTGATCCTTTTTCTTATAGTTGTCCAGTTTTTTCATTCCTTTAACATTTTGCTGCTTCAGTGTTTCCTCAGTTTCCCAAGTGTTATGGATGTGTGACCAACCCTTCCATTTAATAAGATACTGTATTTCTCCTGGCTCCTTTGACTTTTCAAACTCAGCATTTGGGTCACCATCTGCCTCAACTGCATAGATTGTGGTTGCAGCACCCGTGGCTGAGAAAGAAACCACATCAAAAGCCTTAATTAAGTGTGCATTGTCATAAGTTAACCAGTAAGAAATGTAGTGTAGAAAGCAACTAGTGATACTTTTAGATAAGCATACACTTGACTAGTATCTACAGCTCTCATGTCATTACTCTTATTTGAACTACAACGTAGATATGTTAATACAAGCACAAATAGTCAAAACACAATCAAAAAGCAAGCAAAACTTCTCCACCCAGCCTACAATATCTTATCTTTTCTCATGAGAATTTTCTTTGCATTCCTAGTTTTTAACATGATCTCCACCAATGCTGCTTGTTGTCTTCTAGTTACATTACTCTCATCTCTGAGCATACAAAAGACATCTGACATTATGCTTGGTCAGCCTTGAGACATCAATAACCTACTACCAAATATACTATAAATCTATTTGTTCCTAAACATGTTTTACTACTTTTTCTGCCTTCATTATCTTACCTGGAAAAATTTTTCAGTTAAGTACAGACTGTATCACAGCAGAAGCATAATAGCAGCAGCAAACATGCTCATTTCTGTGAGGACAGCCAGTTAAGGAAATGAGCCCAGTAAGCTGCAGGGGCCAGATAAAGCAACAGAGTGTGACAACAACAAAAAGACAGCAAAAGCAGTGACATCATCTGGGCAGCAAGAATATAAGTAGCTTAGTTTCAAAAGCTCTGACCACAGCAGTAACACTAAGCATTGGAGCAGGATACACTAGAATTTAGGACAGCATGGGAGAAAAAAGTTGAGAGGAAGAAGACTGCAAGTTCTGAAACGGGTCAGGAATTTTAAAGATTGGATAAAACTAATGGAGAAAGGTAGCTCTGAAGTGCAACAGGTTCAGGGTTTGTGAGCTGTTTTTTTTCTGGTGTTTGTGTTTATAATTAGCATCGTAATTTGCAGACTCAAACACTTAAGAAGAACTGCTAGGGACTGCATCCCATTATTGTTGGAAAAACGACATGCCTATCACTACCTACAAAATACACTCAAGTACACCACTTGAAATTTTACATGCATTTTGTAGTCATTTCACACATTGCACTGTATTGAGACAATTTCTACAGCAGTAACTGAAATAATAACCTCAGTGGTTCAGCCTTACCAGCCATCTTTCAGAGTTCAGATTACCAGTCTGGTCTCCTATCTAGTCCACTTTCTCCACTGTATATATTTTATACTGATCAAGTATCACTAAACTGTACAAATGGTGGTGTAACAATATGGTATGCATTTATGGAATTCGGACCTATCTTCCACTTCATTTTTATTTTCTACTTAGGTATGCAATTCTTCTACACTTTACTTCGCAACACTTAGAAGGGACTTTGAAAAGGAAAATCCTTCTGAATATGAAAAGGCAAAACAAGAAGACTTTTCGGTAACTTTAAAATATTGCTATTCACAAACCTCACAGGTGACCTACAGCTGAGAACATTTGCTGAAGTTGCACCACAATGCACTCCAGGATCTTAAGAATATCGAAAAAAAAAAATACCTCCTTTTCGGCCAACTCGACTATCCATGAACTTCTCTATAGTTTCAAATTCATCTTCTTCAGTTTGTGGGACATCTTCTCCATAAACTTCCAGCAAATCATCAGAATCTGTCTTGGTTTCTTCAGCTTCTTTGTAACTGACATTGACTGTTGCCTGACGACGAGATCCTCTCTTATCATAATCATCATCGTCATCTTCCTCCTCCTCATCCTCTGATGAATCTAATTGCCTCTTTTTCAGTCCTGCACTCTTTTTCCCACTTTTTTGCTTAATTCTTGAAGACAATAAGATATGACACAACAATGATGTTTCAACAGGGACAACCATAAGTCTGTATTTCTTTCTGAAAACATGTATTTCATGAATGCTCAGTTACTCAACTTTCAGTTATAGAGGAAAACGTATTCATTAGAAAACATTAGTATATAAACATCTTCTGTAGCTTTAAAAACCTGTCATTTTTAAAACTAAGCATTAATGTTTTCATTCACACAGAGTAGCAGTAAATACTCAACTGTTTATTAGAAATCGTAACAGAGAATCCAAATGCATGATTCCTTACCTGTTTGGAGGTTTCCGGCTTTTGACCTTGTTTTTTGGCTCATAGTCAGATTCACTTTCTTCACAACTGCTTTTCTCCCTATCTTCCTCTGATTCAGAATCAGAACCAGTTCCCGATACTGACCCTGATCCTGACATTTGCCAGTCTTCACTGTACGTATTGAAAGACAAAAGAGTAACTTACATTGTTGTTTGTGAGGTTTTTTAAATCAGGTATTCATCCACAAGGTATCTGCTGTAATTTCAACATTCTTTACAGAAATAAAAATCCTTAATCCTTCAATTGATGAGACAGAAAATTGTCATCAATGAGTAAGATGTAAAGATAACTAAAAAAGTCCAATGGCTTCAAAGGGAGTTAGACTAAGTTTTCTGTTATCAAGAGGTACCAAAATCCAAAATAAAACAAAAAACCAGATTTCTATATAAATTTCAGGGTGAAGATGAGTTAACATGACACTAGGAAACCACTTAAATATGTATCTTTCCAGTTAAGACTTGTTATCAGAACTTACATATGCTCAAATCTTAAAGCTCTGTCATGTTACACTATGGAGAGTTCCATATTGTCCAACACGTATGGTTCCTGTGGCCCCTATGAACAATCACCAACTTTGGCACAGGAAATAAGAGAGGAAGACTTGAGAAACACCCAGAAAAACTTGAATTGAAGCAACCTGTGAGTGGCAGTGGCTCCCAAAAGCTCCCAGTGAGCTCCGAGATTAGTGCTTCACAGCCAGGCAAGACACTTTAAGTTACTTGTGACCAAGCAGCAGCATCTCCTTGATCCTGCTTAACTGAGATAATCTACTTTGCAATAGGAAAGATATACCCACTGACAAACAGTATCTTGCTTCAAACCCTGACTTTGTACAGGCAAATTTAATCTTAACAGCTTCATGAAAAATAAATAAACTAAAAAGTCTGGTACATATTACTGAAACACTGCTAAATCTTTATACCAGTATCAGTTTTAGATTTACTTGACCAAGGTGCAAGAGCAGTAGTAAACTTCATCAAAGCTAGAATATTACCAGGAAATCTCTTCCTTAAATTTCTAATCAGGAAGTCTAAGGATCTTTGAAGGAAGCTTTGATCCCTCTCTTATTCTCTCTTTCCTGTCTTCCAAGACATTGGGTCCAGGAGGAAATCACATTCACATTGTCATCCAAGACAAATACATGTGTATGTCTATTCTACAGGCAGCAGATGGCCAATGGTACAAAATATCATATTAAAATACTTTCTCTGCAAAGAGTAAATTAAAAAAATAGTAACATCACCCAATGACCTGTATTTATTTGGAAATATAACAGACAAAGCACCATCCTCAATTGCTTGATCATGTTTCAACTTATATACTGAGAAATCTCCAATCTGCATGTCAGGTAACAACTGCAGACATACTTATTCAGAAGAGCGATAGGACAAAAATTTCAGCACTGAATATATGAAGTGATTTGGTTATGGATTCCTAAACTTTGTTATCCTCACTGTAACAGAGTATGCCATTAGATGCAATCTAACTCTTCACTAACAAAAAACTGCGCATAAACAGCTCATTGCTAGGAAAGTACCATTTCACGCAGTTAGCACTTTTTTTTTCAATTACAATTTTTTTAAGATATAATACTGGTAACCCTGGATACTGAGGCGATTCATGAATTGAGAGCAGACGAATGATAGAACAGTTAAACTTCTACCCATTATTCATAAAAAACATAGGTCATTGCCTTTCACTGCCACAATAAGAACATACTATTGTTTTCACAAACTTTTTGATCTACCACTTTAGAAGGATCTTATTTTCAGTTAAAATTCTTTGCTAGTTAATTACTGTCAGAACTATAATAACCTTTAAACATGTCAAAGAGGAAAAAAATCAAAACAAACAAAAAGAATGTCATGAACTAAGGGATTCTAATTTAAATTTGTTGTGAGACAACCTACTTAAGTAGTTTCTCAATTCTACAAGAATTTTTATTTTTAAAATAAACTGCAACAAAGTATTTTAAAAACAAAAGTACTGACGAACGTTGTTGAACACTACTGCAGACTCTTTTGCTCAAAAATTACTATGATATAGATGTTCTTTTGAGAGTTTATTTTAAATATTCCAAAACGTTTATTAAATTGGAAACACCAAGATCAAGATGAATTAAAAGGGAACTTAAGCATTTCAAGTGTGGAGAAGTGAAGTCCGAATTATGAGAATGTTACTATGACAAAAAAATTACATGATATTACTTATGAAAATATCTTACTCTTTATGTTTTTTCTTCTTGGTTTCACTGGATGAGTCATCTTCAGAATCTTCACTACTTGATGAGTCCTGAAGGTGAAGAAAAAAAACCCCAAACAATTCATTAGCACAAAACCAATGAAGTACTTCTAACATTAAAAAAGTAAATCAGCTCCCACTTTCAAATTGGAGGCATATTATTCATGTCTTACCCTCTTCATCCCCCATAGTGTAGCTGTTAACTTGCTATTGTTTTTATATTTATCCATCTATGAATACATTGTGCCAGCACAGCTCTAAAGAAAAAGCCCTGTCCTAAAAAATAACCATTGTGCCTACATAAAAACAGTCATGGTTTAAGCTGCCCCAAGTTAATCAAGATGATGGTTCTACCAAAATCCTAATAACATCTCCTACACTGAGGAGCTTTCTCATCTTCCATACTCTTTCACATTTAGACACTAGTTTAAGAAAATGTTGAGAATAGCATGTTTCTTCTTCCTCTATGCTCAAAGACGAAAAAAGAACTCTCTTAAAATTAGATTTTTCTAAACCCAATCTCATCAAGTTTAGATTTAGATTCTGTCCTGAAAAACATCTTGCAGAAAGAGAGTACTTAGCAGCAGCTGTAAATTAATGTTTTAACAACAGGTGATTAATTTCTGTGTTTAAGTTTTAATGACAAGCTGCTAAACCAGATAAAAACATAAATCCAACCAAATGAGTCTGACTACTCTGCAAAGTTTTTGTAATGAAGAAGAAAAAGCCTGCTTTAGAAATAAATTCCATTTTATAGTCACAGATTTTCCTACCACACATTTCTTTAGTCTATGATTCAGGTTCTAAAATATCTAGAATACAGGTATTGTTCTTAAAATACAAGAATTCTTTCGTTAATAACTCTTACAGAATTTACAAAAACATAGTTTTCTACCCCGCAGAATTTTTGAAAACCGTAACAGCCACCTTTATACAGAAACAAGTTGAAAAAATCTTTTAGCATTTTTAACTCTCTTTACAAAACTCAAGAAGCCAAAAATACAATGCAAGTCAGTACTGTATGGCTTGAAAATGTTGTCTATACATCACAGAATATATGCCTAACAATACCACATAATCGAGGCTGTTATAATTCTGGCACAACTCACTTGAAAACAAGTAAGTAGGGATATTTTTTACTTTTCTTTACAAAAATGTCAGTTATTTGAATGTTACAGACTAAAAACAGACTACCTAGAGAATATACTTGGCTCTACATAATTTTATTCTAACATATGAGACAGGAATGTTTACATTTTAAAAATCTGAATTATGTTATTCACCTCTTCCGAACCACTGTCTGACGAGGCTGCCTTTTGTTGTTGCTGTTGCTTCTTGAGCGCTGCTGATCTTTGCACAGCAAGTATACTTGGACTAGACTTCCAAAACTGAACAAGAATGGAGATGCAAGTTAGTTAAACACACTGAAAGTCTCTGGTTTACCATATAATTACTTTTCCTGAGTATCATCACTATTAAGACTGATCTTCAATTTTATCAATCAAAAAAAACCACTACAAAATGCTGTGTGCATCAGTAACATCAGACAGCTTTTAAAAGAAGTAAGATTTCTGCAGAACAGAATGTTATACACTAACTGCCAGGAAAATTTCTACAGTACGTTTAACAATAGCTGTGTAGGTATTCTTAAGGTAAAAGATTTACAAAGCACATTTTTAAACTGACCCAGATAAATCCTTTTGGACCACTTAGCTGATATATTTCTGTTTCATACAGTAATACTGAAGTACACGAACAAAAATGTAACACAGAATCCTTAACAGTCTTCAATTCTTGAGATAATATATATATATGAAAGGTAGTTGTATATTAATTATCTATCACCCCAATTAAATCCACACACAACAAGACAGTGCACGTAATTTTGGTCCACTGCATTTAAGAGATCTCTGAACACTACTCTTCCCTGAATTTAGCTGACTTACTGACAAAGAAATCCAACTGTATGCAAGCTTAAAATTTTTATACTATCATTTATTGATAAAAGGAAATTAGGCATTAGAGAAACAATGTAAAAAATAGAATTTCAGAAATAACATTATGTGTGGCTTTGTCTTCCGTAAGTTCCAGTAAATTAATGCATGCTTCTGCATGATGAAAGTTACATAACCATTTAGCTCAAAATACTTACAAATGTGAGAATTTTAGAAGTGTCAATTCAAGTACTTATCCACGATAAACTTATTTCAATGTTTAAGACAGATAAGCACATGCATTCAGTAACCCAATCAAGTTAAAATCTAATTAAAAACACTTCTTCACCCTTTTTATTTTTTTAAATGAAAACTTCTCTTGAAACTGACTGCACAGAACAATTTTTTAAATATTTATTTCCCCCACAAAGGGTTCATTATATGTTTTGTTTACCTCAGATCCATCAACTTTTGGTGGTTTAGCTTGAATTTGTTTCTTCTCTCTAGATGTGTCAGACTCTGATTCTGACTGAGTGCCTGACTCTGAACCAGAGTCAGAGTCACTGCTGCCTGACTGGCTGCTGCTTCTGTCACTACTGCTTTCAGAGCTTGAACCAGATCCAGAACCTGATGCTGACCCTGAATCATCATCTGATGGGCTGCAATGAGAAGTTAGTAGGATATTACACAATTGCCAAGGAAACAGGATTAGAAGAAAAAAAGTCACCTTAGCTTCACCTATATATCAATTATTAAGTTAGACCAGACAACTAAATGGATCCAGTCAACTAAATAAAAGTTGAGATGAATGAAGTTAAAAAACCCCAAACAAACAAGAAATGAGAATGCAGAGTGTAATCAGATACTCTTTGTGAAGCCTAAAAAAAGCAAGAATATTCAAATTAATACGGAGGACTCAAGCAAGGGAAATAAGTGGCAGAAATGTTTCTTACCCACACAAACTTTCCACCCCCACCCCCTCCAAAATCCTTGTTTAGCTCCAAAGCCCAGATATACATACACACCTCTTAACAGTTAAGTCTACTCCACAAAGACCTGTCCAACTAAAATATAAAAGATTGTTTTCAATCTTTATAGATCAGCAGTACTCCTTAAAAAAAACATGAAAACAATTTAGAAGCACATATATCTCTCTAAAAAAATGCAGACCATGTTTTTTCTACTAAATTAACAGCAGTAAAATTCCCCATGCAGACAACTCTGAATATGTCAGTGACGGTCTAGGTTGTGCCAAGGTGCTTTCCTTGGCAATACACTTGAGCTGCCAGATGATTCCACCTGTATATTCATTTTATACCAGATCTACCGTATTTAGAAAGCACAATATTTAAAGATAAATATTTATTTAGGATCATTGAAAAACATAGAAACATTTGGTTTTCTACAACAACTTCACAAAGTAGCCAAGCTAAAACTTTAACAAGATTCCTCATTAGGATAATACAACCATATTTCAAAGATATCATGAGAAAAAGCATAGGAATCGCACCACCCTAGAGCAAAATAATTCCAAACTAAGCACACATTGACTGTAAACAAAAAACAGAGTAAACACAAAGTCAGAACCAAAAATGATAAAATCAAAAGCTGTAATCAAAACTTAGCTGATCTCTGCCACCAAAATTCATCTGGCTGACAGCTGAAAGTGGAGTGTGGAGGGGGAAGAGGGCAGGTTGATCATCCTCTGCCCTAGAACATACTTAATTGACAATATTTTAAAACCACACAACAAAGGAAAATCGCTCCTCTTTCTGCTTTCGCTAAATCAACAAAACTGTAGCAGTAAAGAAGAAATGAAGCTATTCATTAACAGACTCCTGTAGACTGCACCTCCTCCATCAGCCATATGCATCTGTTCACTCTGAAAGAAAAAGAAACTGACCATGGTGAAGCTTCCTTGTTCTGAAGGGACAGATGTGGAGATGCTGCTAGATTTCCTTCCACATGCCAAGACGAAAACCAGGAAGCAACAAGACTGCTCCTAAACTTCCTATTTCTGTCATCAAAAGCTTTCTTCAGGTATGGTGCTGTAACACTTACCTCATCTGCAAAATAAAGCAGGCCACCTGCTCTGGAATATGATCAGTTTAAATAGTTTCTCAGAAATTAACGATCTTCCGAAGAGCTTTTAATCGTAACAGTGTTCCTGTACCTTTAGTGCTGGGTAAATCAGAGCATTATAATTTCTCAGCATAGCAAAGTGCCATTAGTAAATGTCAGGGGGACTGTGGAAGTCAACACTAACTATAAATGAAGACAAACAGAAGAAAATACAGCATGGACAAACCTCGAGAGACAAGTATTAATACCAGCCAGACAAGTCCCAGTGACAAAAAGCTACAAAAACTTCTAAATCCTACATAACCTTGGAAGAAGGGAAGGGAATAAAATATTTTCATGCAGGACAAGGCTTGCTCCAAGAGGACAATAACAATGTGGATTATCGAATACTAAAAAGATGCAAAACACTCACTAAGCCATAAGGATGGTAATTAAGTTTGCTTTCCATACAGGAGTAAAATATTGCATATACACTAACATAATGCTAACCATAGGTTCAACTACACATAGAGATAGAGGCAACCAAAACTAAGTACTTATTTTCTAATGCAGCACAGGGAAGCACACTGGAAAATAAGCTATCTTGTCAAACAACTTGCCAACTTTATGAGAAACACATAAACCAGCTACAGCAGAAAATGATGGAGAGATCAAGGGGAAAAAAAGAATCCATTTTACTTAGGTAAGTAAACAAAAAACCACATCAGTCAGATTCACAGTTGAAGGGAAATTTTAAGCGGTTTGGTTTTCTTCAACCCAGGAATTAAGTGGTAAACTCAAAAACACTGGAATAGGGGGAAAAGTTTAGTAGACAATGCTAGTTGCTCTGCGGTTGGATGCAAAATGCCCAACTAATTCCAAATCTTTTTCTCTATGAACACCAACCTATCGACAGATGTGCATCATACAATATTCAACATTCAGACAAAACACAAAGACTTATCTTGCCAACTAGATCTAAACAAAGCTGGAAGACTGGGAATGAATTCCCATTACACTTACGAGCAGGAAAAGCAAAGCAAGAGCAATTTCATAAACCCTGCTTCTCACAGTAATTGGCCTGATTTGGACAAGAACAGACTAATACAACCCAACTGCATAACAACTAACAGTAATACCTGACAAGAGTAAAAATTTTAAAGTCAATATTCAACCATGTTACTAATAAATGCAAGACTACAAAACAAACCTGCAGACAGAAGTAAAAGGGATGGGGATACAAAGAAAGGAAATTACAGGAAACATGAAGAAAGAACAAATAATAACATTCACCTCAAGTGATTTAGGGCTGCCCTAAAGATACCACATATGAAGGACAATGCAGGATCACTACTGTAGACTAACAGCTAATTGGTACGTAGAACAAACAAAAACAGAAAAATAAAACTTAAAGGTCATAGCATCAATAATGTCTTACTCAGCTTTCTTATCCCAGTGTTAAATCAGCACACGGAAATAGGAAATTACAAACTGTGTAGCACCAAGTAATTTTAAAGCTACGGAACAGCAAGGAACTACTAAAACATTTATCAAATCTTAAGATGCTATGGCAATGTTCATACATACTTAAAAAGACTTTGAAATTAACAACTAAAAAACACTACGGGAGTTCTAGCACACCAGACGAGTCTATACTGGGCAGAGCTTACTTGAATTCTAATAAGACAAACTAATAAAAATGTGTGAAACTACATTAAAGTTTCTGCCTACACTCCTCATGTGCATCACATACTCCCAGAGGTCTTGATGCAACTACAGCACATACAATAAAAAAATAGGTAAGGTTAACAGATGTGACTTCATTTCTACAAAACAGTGAAGAACTTTCCTGTCCACTAGCCACAGGACAAGTAACTGATAGGCTCCGAGGACTACCAACATATGTTTATTTCATAGTGTCTTTTCACACTGTTTCAACCCAACCTTTAGCAGAACATTGACTTGGAGGCACAACCTCTAAGAAGACAGTACTGTAGTCAAAACGTAAAGCAATTGTTTGCAACGAGGTGGGAAATGGGGTAATATATGAGTAACTTCTGCATAAACATGTGGAATAAAGACACACTGCAAATGATTGAGACACTACTGAGCAGCACTGTTGACACGTACTACGCGTAAATTCCCAACAGCTGCAACAGTTCACACATCAAAGGATTTTCCCCTGAGAAATCTAAAGGATTTGAACCAACAGTAACAGTGATGGGGAACCTGAGGCAAAACACACACCACACAGTAAGAGCTACAGGTTAAATGCTCAATTTTCAGCATAAAAAGTATTTTTAAAGTTAAGACAGAAAATTGATATTTTTCTTTAATCAGTTAAGTCACTGCAGTCAAAGATCCGAAAGAGAACATGTTTATGCCAAGATCAAAATATCACATGCTTGCAGGTACAGACTGTGTTCTGGCTTTTCCTGTACTAAAAAAAAAAAAATTAAAATTGGCCTAACTCTAATCTTTCACAGCATGTAACACTAATACATCATCATTTTGAACTCTGATATTGATTTTTATTTTTATTTTTTAAAAGAAAAACTTACTACTAGCTAATTTCAAGTCATTTTACACTAACACAGGTGTCATCATGAGAAGGCTGAAGAACAAAGATTACAAAATGCAACAGGATGCCATTGATGTAGTTAATTTTATGAAAACAAAAGCATGAAATAGTAAAATTTTTACAATATTTTGTAATGAAATGGGATAAAAATCTTTCGTACCAAGAGAGGTTCACTGCTTCAAAGCATTGTTGACCCCTGAAGGTTAGTTTTTGATAGGATCTGAGGGTTTTGTTTGGTTTGGTTGGTTTTGTTTTTTTTTTTTTTTTTTAAAACAAGACAAGTGTTCCAAATTTGCTGGCCCCTTCTGTGAAAACAAATGGTTGCCAGTATTACGCTACCTAGCACATATTGTCAAAAAAATAAACACACTTAGTGTAACCCTTCCAGGTGAAGCTGACATTTTAACAATGAGAAAGCAACTGCTTTTGCAAAGAAACTCAGGCTGTGAAGACAGCATTTTGAAAACAGATGTTTGAAAAGGTTTCCATCATTATGTGATTTTATTGCCAAAACCAACGCATATCACCTATAAAAGTTATCATGCCTGTATACTTTAAAAGTTAGAGAAAGAAATTTCTAACCTGTTTAAAAATTGTCTGAAAAGTTTCATTGGGTTTTGAACCCATTTGTTAAAAACATAAAACTGCAACACTTTGATTAATTTGCAAGAACTGATTGACACTAGGGCAGATGGAAATTTACTAGCCAAAGTTTAAGAAAAACCTTTGCATAATTAGCAGATGGGACTGAAAAAAATCAGTATCGTGATTTAGCAAGTGCAGTCAACAATGCACTTCTTCCATTTGGATCCATGTATGTTTGTGAGGTATCTTCTTCACCTGTGCCAGCTATTAAAACCAAGTACCAACATAAACTGAATTTAGGACCATACCTTCAAACCATGTATCACAAACCATTAAACCAAGATTTTAATAAACAAGAATACCCGTAACAAATTTTTAGTGAGTGCAAAAATCTTTTTTTGCCATTAACTAAGTAAAATATTTTGAACTATTACTTAATCTTTATCTTATCCTTTTAAAATTTCTATTTGTTGTGTATCTTTTATAACGTACATATTAGTACAGCAGTACATGTATATGATTTATAAATGATTACATACACTAGAGGGATGTGTTCAAATATTTTTTTATTGATAGGAGTGAGCAAACAAAAATTTTGGACACCACTGCACTACAGGATAAAAAAAAACTAAGGGACAGCAGCTTTCCTTTCTCCCTAACCCAGACACATTAAGCAAGCCTTGGCTACTAAAAACGAATATAAAGCAGTAATCCCTTTCATGGGATTACCAATGACCCTCTTACACACGGCAGTAATTGAGATTAAATCCTAGGATGCTAGATTCTAACCCCAAGACTAAAGATTGCATTATTTAAGAAAACGTAGACACATTTACACATACACATGCATTTAAGGAGATGACAGATGTACTTTTTTTTCTTGAAGTAAAGAGGAAACTCAGGAACAACGAGTTTAAGTTTCCTTTTAACTGCTCCTACCTTTGCTCTGAGTTTAAGCAATTTTCGCACAAACCGAACAATGGTACAAGCAGTAGTATAAGGTATCGCACTTTGAAACACTCAGTCCTCACCAATCCGTTCATCTGCTAGTGAAGGTTTTACAAGAATAACTTTTTCTGATATTGTTATTGCTGCCCTCTCCAATCCCCTCTGTGGTGTCAGTACTATGCATAGAGGGAAGAGAGTCAGTTTTTTAAAATGGCCTCTGTTTTCATAGATATTCTAAAGGGCCGATGAAGAAGTGGAACAAACAAGTAGGAGTGAAGAGGCAGTATTTCTTAAGACTGCTATCCTGAAACTGACGTATAAAACAGTGCAAATCAATACAGAATTCTGAAAAAACTAAACAGACTTCAAATGAGAAAGATTTTTTTTTAGTTTTCAACTTTAGTATACGCACATTCCACATTGCATCATGACATACTGTAAGTCATTTTTTCAAGTGTTTAAACTGCTACATGGTGCAATTCCTTCTGCCCTTTCCCACAAAGCATGGCATTGCTGATGTGACTAAGAAAAAGGGCAACAACATGCAGAACTACTATTACATTGCAGCGTCTACCAGCATCACTGCAAATTTAGAGCTTGTTTGCCAGTTTTTAAAACATAATTGTTTGTGGTTTTGAAGTTCATAGGAAAAGACATACAGGATATGAAAGTTTCATACAGATTTCTTGATCTGCTGAAACAGATAGCCTAACAGCCAGCCATAGCAAGGCAAAACCAATCACACTAAGTTTGAAAGAGGTCTACAAGCTTTTCAGAGCTTGAAAACAAGTAATCTCTTATTTTAAGAACTTCTATCAGCAGAATTCTGGAAATGGTTTAATAGTCCTTGAAGCAGAAAAGGAAAGGAGACACAATCTAAGAAGAAAACATGTACATTTTCTATAAATAATCAATGGAAGCTACCATTGCAAATTGAGTGAGAGCATTTCAAATTGTACTAAAAACTTGACTTTTAAAATAGTTCCTGCACTAAAAAAAGGACAAGAAAATCCTGTCTGATAGCAAACCAGTTTACTTGCATTGAAGAAACAGAACCTAAGTTCTGTAATAAAGATGTTAAAACATAAATTCAGGGACATAATAGCTGTAAGGCAGCCATAACACCCTTGGTTGCTTTCTTTTCCACCTCTGCCTATTGAGTTAATTTTCACTTTTTTGAGGTATTGTCTATTAGCAATACCTTCTCTAGGTAAAAAGCTGTAAGTATTATCTGATGTAGTCTAGCTAGGTTCCATAATTTGACTTTTCTTGCAATGAGTAATGCCCATTAGCGCAAAGTATCACCACTGACCTCCACAAAATTAATGACCTGAACTGACACTATTAATAACTGAGATTCTTGTATCATGTTTCTAGGTGTAGGATGCAAGGAACATGACATATTTCCTCTACCAAGGACTGGAATACTGTCTAAGTTACCTGCCACTTGCTGTCTAGTGCTGTTACATAAATCTCTGAGGAACAGCAGTTCTGGTCCCCTGCTTTTCAGAGTTCCCCTTACAGAAAAGGAGAGGCAAAGTGCTTTATTTCTTGCCACTTTGTCTTCCTGTACAGGCCAGGGTCATTGCCTTTGCTTAGGATGCTTTTACCAGAAACAGTTCAGCAAAATGCAAAAGTGGACACAATACCCACCATGCTGTAGGCACTTAAGGTAAGTAAGAGAGATGGTTTGGGTACAGCTTAACCAGTCTTTCACCTCTGCATCTGTATCCTCCTTTCTACTTCTTCCAAAAAATCCTGATTAAAATTGCGAAGTAAGAGAAAATCTCCACTATTTTCAGACAGCTAGCATCAATTAGGATCTTCCTGTCTTTTCCTCACCCTTTCCAAACATAGTCAAGGTAGCCTCTCTGCAGGACAATCCAGAGCTGGAGCCTACCTTCTTCATCCAACTCTTCCAGTAGAAAAGTCACACATACCTTAAAAATAATCAAAGAAACAGTAAGGATACAAGAATTCATTCTGAGTTAACTATTGACCTGTGTTCATCAAATTTACCCAATTCCACTGGGTCACATTATGTCTTCCATTTGCTCCAGTCTTGTACTGCTGACCTCTTCTAACTAGCTCTATTTTTGGTTTAACTTGCTTTTTTCCCTACCTTCTTCACTGATAAATGGGCTTCAAGAAACAAAATGCCAACAAAAATTATAACCACTATCAAGACTAGAATAGTAAGCATAGATGGAAACAACCGGGGAAAGCAAGTTAAGTTACAGAATAGAGATGTTATCATAATGTATACAGAAATACAATACTTGCTAACATTAACTGTTGAAGACCATTTGTGCTCTTTTAGGCACTTAACTCCATCACTCAAAATGGGATTCCCACTTCTGTTAAAGCCCTCTTCTAGGAATGTGTCACAGAAGCCTTTTTCCCTCCTCCAGCTTCAAGCAAATTATATATCTTGTTTATTTTAAAAAATCTTTTTAAAAAATCAGTAAAATTAAAACAGCATTATGTGTTTAAAGGTGTTCCTGAAGAAGAAACCTGACATTACATCCACTGTACTTTGTTCAACTGAAAGAAACCAATGCAAAACCAAAGAAAGACAACAATACATAAGACTGTACAAAACAGCGAAGCATAAGACGACCATGGAAATAGAAACAAACATGATGGATAAAGCAATAATGATGATCTCTTCAGTACTGTTGGATTGAGACTATTTCTCTACCATGCAAACAAACCACAGCAGTGATAACTAATTTAGCTGTCAATAACTTGAAGTAGCAGGCATGCAACAGCATATACTAAAAATGAGTAGTATGTTCTCTGGATAGGATTTCTACATGAAAAAGTATAGTTTCATGCATGTTGACAAAGTGAGGTGAAGTCTATAAAGAGCATCTTCTAGCACACGTAGTGAAGAAAATTCTCTCACCCCTAGCCCTTGAGTCAAGTAGTTGCAATTTGTACAGCAGCACATGTCAAATCTGATTTGGTACGGAAGTTTGACATGCTGAAGTAATTTGCCTGTTCTTTTCTATAAATACTGTCTCTGGACACTCCCTACATATTCAAGAGGAATTTATTCCTGAATGCAGTACGTATTTACGAACTACTTTGCAAGAAGAAAACCTAGCTTAATGAAAGTACCAAAGGAGATAATTTTCACATTTGTTTCTACCTGTTAATTTTTCAACACCCCCAATAAATACTTATGCAATGAAACCGGAGAATGCTTTGGGGAGATGACAGGCTTAAAGAAATAGATCACTGAAACAGATTAAAAGCAAGTATTCTGTCACAGAGTCCTTAGTTTTTTTCAATAGCCTTAAGTTTAGCTTCACTAGCTACCCCTTAAAACAAAGTGCCCCTGACAGGATCACGCAATGAGGAACAAAGTCTGCTAATTTACACAAGGCACTAGGAAGAGAAATCCTAAGATGGAAAGGTACACAAGTCACATTGTAAAAGAACTGACTGAGCATTTAGACTCCTGTGTAAGGTCTACGTTAATAACGCATCCAAGAGCGGATAATTTATCACCACCAATTTCAAGTGCATTCATTAGATAAAACAGAAGATTCTTGAAGTAGCTTAAGTACAGCAGGAAAGAGTACCAATTCGAGCAAAACAAAGTTCAACACACACACCAAAAAAAAAAAGAAAAAAGATTACTTTCTGCAATGTGTTTGAAAACAATCTGTGATGACAGGGGACTTTCTGGGCTTTTGGTTTTTTTGTTTGTTTGTTTGTTTTAAAATAAACCAGAAGTTGAAGCATTTTAATATGATGAGCCCATTCAAAATGTGCAGAAGGAACAGAAACTAAATGCCAAACTTCTAAAACTGCAAGGTCACAAAACAATTTCTTTAGGCAAATGCTATGTAAGTGGGTTTCAGTTTTATTTTTGAAGAAATCTTAACTACTCAATTTGATTCAGATGCATAAGGAAGATTTATTTATTACCACCAGTAAAAAAGCAGATAGAACAAAGAGTATAAAGTTCAGGCTACCAAGTGTTATCTCCTGTCTTCAGCTATTGCAAAAGATGAACTCAGTTGAATTATATGGGCTAACAAGCAAGAGATGCATTGTATTTCTAGTCCTGCAGACTATTATCTGCTGCCACTACTATGGCTCCATGAACCCCACTGCAAGTCTTTATTTGAAAGCCACAAGTCACACATCTTAAAAGCACACAAGTTCCACAAATCCCTTATAGGCAGGAGGTATCAGTGGCTCCCCAGGGGTCCACTACTCTGTATGCAATGTGACCATCCTTCCACATGCAGCTGGTTCCAAGGGCAACACAATGATGTCTTTACCAGAAGCTCCTTGCAGATCACCAGCAAAAAAGTATTAAATGGAATTTAATAAAAAAAAAAAAACACTTGAGGGGACACATCTCTACAGGCCCGGTGTATACACTGCCTGTATCACAAAACTTCACTCTGTCTCGAGGAATGCGAAAAGCTCACACCAGCTAAAATTTTGAAACTCTCAAATGGTGGAATTGAATCTAAAATACGTGGAACAAGTATTTGCCAGCCAGTTAGGTTAGACAAAGACTGGAACCTGGATAAACTCAGCAGGAATCCCAAAGCCAAACTACAGACCATATGCACAATGAAAGCTGTATCATTAACTTATTACTTCTTGTTTTAGTTGGAAAGTTTTCTAGACAAAAACACTTGGGTTTTGATACATATGCTATTTGAACTCTTCCAAAAAGAAGGAAAAAGATGCTTTTAACTTGGACCGGAACCCTTTAACATGCTTTAGTATGCTTAAGAGACCATTCCTGATAAAATATCAACTTACTAACCAAAGAGAAGATCACTGCTAAGAGAAATTAAGAGCTTGCTTTATCCACTAGTCATTCACAGTAAGTCCTACCAACAGTTTCCTTTACCATTCAGGTACTCTTGTTGATCTGAGAACTCTTGTGCACTAAGTATGTATCTACACAAGTATCTACATACATATAGTTTAATGTATATGCTCTCTCTTGCTATATACACACATTTTTATTATCTACTAAACTTCTACCAAAAAGAAGTCAACACATGAGAGTAATTCTGCAAATATGCTTGATGAATCTCTGTTTTAGATCCCACTTAGATTTCTTGAAAGCAAGAACCTGAAGTTGTGGCTTTCAATTCATCTTTTTTAGCTCTTACAGAAGGTATGAATTTACACAGTAAATTGAAGCCTGCTGACAAAGCCTTTAGTCATGTCTTAGCTACCTTTTGTGGTCCACAGACTATTCAATCCACAAAGCTAATTAAACCCACTGAAATTACCATCTTATATTAACATCAGGTATCAAGTGTGTAAAGAATGGCAAAAGCCTTTGGTGTAAGCAACTGGTTTCTGCTTACTGCTAAAATGGGACTACAATACATTCCAGTTAAGGTGAACTGAGCACATTCCTTTTTACATACAGAGATGGAAGGTTTGCTCAAGTCCTCTACACCTTGTACTGCAGGAAACATAAGAAAAGCAAAGAGATGGGAAATCAGATTGTTATTCAATTAGCACCAATATTTCACTTCTGCAGTCCCAGTTCTACCTGGAGCTTGTCTTGCAGTTCAGGTATAACTGCTCTTCCTTGCTGATTAAGCTTTCTTGTAACTATCAAACTAGAATGTATTTACTTATTATAGTCAAGCTTTCAACAGAATGCTTTCAAGAACACTACACAAAGATGCTTTATTTAAGTTGGCTTTAGGTTTTCTGTGTACACTCACTTGCTGTCCAGAAGAACAGCATCTGCAATATTTTACCTTGAGCGACTTAAAAATATTCCAGAATAGTGATTCTAGTAAACAAGAAGCTGGAAATTAGACTCCACTGTAATTATTACACAGAAATCAAAACATCAAACAACAAAATTAGGTAATAGAGTTTATGCTAGTCTACAATTTTCATGATGCTTGGCTGCAGTACTGATTTATAGCTTCAGCGGTTGCTGAAACAGGCAAGGAAAGGTCAAAGACTGCAATCAATTACTCAACCATGAAAATACAAGAGATACACTTTTCCACCTGTAGTAAAACAGAACTTCAAGCTCAACACTTGCAGCAAGAGAAAGTTTCCTACTCATCTACCAGATAGATAAATAGACGCAATGCTGGAAGGGACTGCAGGAGCACGGCAAACTGGCCGTTTCTTTCACACACTTCAAAAATAATTCAGCTTCACAGCCAGTCACAGGGAATAAATGACAGCTACAATTCCTTACCACACTGCTGACCAGTGCATAAAAATCAAAGGTTTATGATCAGTCCCTCCTAGTGCTGAGACTACTATATGCTTTCCACAAGTTTTGCAAGTTGTGGTGTTTTTAGTAAAACAATACAATGTGGTATCCATGAGGATTGTGCATTTTTGTGAATCCAGCCCTGCTCCATTGCCTCTCTTAACTTTCTAAAGTAATGATGACAGCTCCCGTACATCAAGCTATATTTACGTGTTATCAAGACTGTCACTCCAGAATGACAACTATGGAAGTTTACACCAGATATCAAAGGAAAGTGAATGGCTTTACTGCACTTGTAAAGTATCAAATTTGTAAAGTAACATACATTTTCAAACATTTGTGGTAGTTACTGCCAATGCTGCTGCTTAGATTATCACTGTATTCGCCTTTGTCTCTTCTTCTTTTCCACCAATTCTTCAGTCTGATCTTTGCAATTTACTTCCAGCAGCAATTCTCAATTTCTTTCTTTACTTGTTCCACTTCTCTCCCTACCATTCTGAATTGAACAGGACTACTCAGTAAACATATTTTGTTACTGATTTCTAATTCCATTCTACAGAATTCACATTTCCAGATTTGAAGGCTAAATACAGCAACACTTCCCAAGTTACAGTTAGCTATCTGTTGGCAGCTGCAGCTTGCTACGGCAGGGTTGCTACAGCTTGCTATGGCAAGTCACTCCACAGTGAAAATCCTCTACAGTTCTGGAAACTTAAAAAGAAGAAAAAGAAAAAAGACTAAACAATAGGAGAAAGTCATATAAAGTTCTGTAAGTGTCATACTCCTTTTGCTTATTTTAATAACGGAACTAGGATAGACAGAAAAGGCTTCCATCATTTAAAACGGAAAGCTTTCACCTTCCATTTAAACAGTTTCCTGATAATGCACAGCAAACATGAAAATAAGCTCTCCAATACCTGTCTTCAAATTAGACTATGAGGTTAATGATTTATAAAAGCCTAGGAAAAAAGTTTTTGGCATTTTAGAACTTTTTAAAACTTTAAGATGTGCTCAGTAGGACACTTGAGATGAAGAATGAAGTCTCCCTTCACAGGCAAGTATCAAGTTTTAGAACCATGCATCCTCCTGATACTTAATTTTAATAACATTGCTGGTAACTTTATAACACTTAGCTGGTTTAGTTTTACAAATTGTTACAGCTTTTAAATAACTTTGATATACTGGTATTTATGAGGAGTCACAGTTTGATACATAATCTTTTCCCACATAATCTTTAGCAAGGTGGCTTGTATCAAGCAGTAATAAAATTCACACACAAAATCATCAGACTTGTCCCTGGTTAACTTCATGTGCGTGGGAAGTCTTACAGCTCGAAGACCAGCCTTGCTCACACCATTTTGCTTGTTCATGCTTCCACATTTCTCTTCCCACCTGATGAGCCTTTTTATTTTTTTTAAGTAACCAGGAACTTACTAGTACAAACTCCAGATTGGTTTGCTAACTGGAATAGTATCAACTTAACTGGAAGCAGAAACCTTCAAAAATTATTATGTATTAGAGCTTACAAAACATTCACAAGACTGAAAGTTTACTGTCTTTCTAGGACATTCCTTTGTATAACAGGAAGCTTGACATAAAAATACACAAAAGTTATTAAAGTTTCTTTATACAGTTCATAGATTTCGTTGTGATTTGCACCTAGTGAAGTTACCTAACACTTGTCTCTTCCCGTTCTTCCCAGCTCCATCATACACTGTGCTACGTGCAACCTAAACAGCCAGCACATGCTGACTGATCAGCTGGCAATTATATTCTTCTTGCATTTCTTCACTTCAGGCAAGAATTTAGATCTCTCTCTACCCATTTGGAAGTTTTCATGAAGTCCACAGAACACAGTTTTCTTTATGACCCTCTGGCTGACAGGATAAGCTAACTGGTTCAACAGGCTGTGATACGAAAGAGGGGCAGAGAGACACATGGGTACATTTAACAGCAAAGTCACAACCACTTCTGGGAACCGAAGTCTAATCCACTTCCTATTTGCACGTTTACTTTTCCACTTCTTAAACCTTCAGCATTCATCATATTTCCAGTTTTAGAAATCCAAGATTTCTAGTGCAGGAGGGACATTTTGAACTCAGCATTGTTGTACAAAGAAAAATTAATTCTACCACTACAAATTGGCTGTTACTTCACGTGGATGCAGGGAATCAGGCTCTTCCAAACACATGAACACTCTGCACGTGCTAGAAGACTAGCATTCAACATTAGAGGACTGATTTTTGTTTTTCTTAAATTAAAAAAAACTGCTGGAAAACTCTGTTTTAACTTCAGAAAACAAATACAAACTTAATGCTTTCAGTTATACTGGTCTGACAGCTCTAAAGATGGAAGAATCACAAAGTTCTCTGTATCAAAAACTAAAACGAACAGCCCGCTGCTCCACCTTTAGAGATCACCTGGTTAGCGTTTTATGTAACACATACTACACACATGTGCCTTGCACTTCATAGACAGTAGCTTTATTTTAACATTAGAATTCAATGTTTCAGCCTTTGACACTTCAGAATTTTTTTTTTCCCTCAAAAGAGTAATATTATTCTGTTGGATGCTGACACAGTTTTAATACTGGTCTGCTTGCTGAAGAGGAAGCTTTGGCATCAAGTTCAAATACAAACTAGTTTTAGTAAACAAAATATGGGAGAGTACAAAGCCAAAAATAACTGAAATGAGCAAGTGCTTACCTTGACTCTCCACTACTGTTTCTTATGCTTTCTTCATCACTGTGCCCATTCATTTTAAATATTAAGGAGTTTAAAAGATAAACAGAAGTCCACTCAGGTTACAAGGTGGATAACAAGAATCCACTTCTTGGTACTCTGTATGCTTTTCAGGTGATGTGTTTGCTCTAGTGTTCTCTCTGGGTATTCAAGATTTCTCCCAAAATACCTAAAATAATAAAGAAAAACACTGACACAATTTGAAGGTATGTTTGCAACTAAAAAGATACCAAAACCAGGTTGGTCTTTCACTAACACTGAAAGGGGGCATCATATTTGATGCCATGTTTTTAATGGAAAAATAACTTCCTGTGTGTTACCTGTTCATGGTTGATCATTACATACCATGACCTTGCGTGGTAAAAAAAACAAACAAACTTTCCTTATGTCTGTGAAAATCAGAAAAAAATCTTCTCAGGAGAAGAACAGGTCATTTTATTATTAAGAAAATTGAAAGAACACAAACACATGCAAGCAAAGACCTGTCTAGCTTTTTGACTGACTGCAGTTGGGTCCCAGCATACAGACCATTGTGCTTCTTTATGCAACTATTCATTGAAGGAGCTACAAAGATGGCAACTTCTGCTGAACCATTAGCTGCAGAATAGGAAATGATACGGAAATTGCATTAGCAATCTTTAGCATTGCAAGGTGAGAACAGCAGCTTACTGCATGTCTGCACTATACCTTGTGGCTTAACTTTTGCCATAATACTGACTTCAAGACAATGTAGATCTAAATTTTACAGAAAAACTGCCTACCTGAACCCATGAATTAAAACTACAGCTATTAATGTTCTGCTGAGATCTGTTTAGTAAACTGTATTTCCTGCACAAATAATGGAAGCATTAGCAGATACGCACATAATGCCTACATACAATTATGGGTACGGGCAGGAAAATAAAGACTGTTCCATTTAAAACAACTGGCTCAACTAAATCAAACCAGTAAGATCCCGCAGATGGAATAATCATTATTTCACATACAAGAGCATCTTAAATCAGATCACTGCAGTATCCACTACAGAAAGTTTAGACTCACGGGTAAATGAACTGCAAGCATAAACGCACTGATATTCAGATAAAGAGCAGCGCCTCTCACAGATTTAGTGGTGTGAAAGTGATTTGGGGCTCGCCTGCTGGCTGCCTGCCCCGAGGTGCTCTCCCCTAATATGCAACACCTGAACCCAGAGCTTGCCGAGTGTCGGTGCGTGCGGGAGCCTCGCTCCGGAGTGGGAAATGCTCTGTGCTCAGTCACCATCTCAGACATTCAGGCCACCTCAGCCAGCAAACAAAGGCAATGAAGGAGAGGAAAGTGATAGGCAAGAGCCCTGCAACCCTGTAGGGGCTGCGAAGCAAGGCTGCGGACCCCGCGGTGGCAGCGGTGAGCCGGACGGCCTACCAAGGCCGCGCTCTGCGCCGCCCGGCAGCAGGCTCCCCGCCGCCTGCCCACCCGCGTGGACAAACACCCCCTCGCCTCCAGGCCCAGCACACTCTAGACCCCAGGAAATACCTTGTGCAGCGAAACTTGCTGCCTGCCAGCAGCTTCCTGCTCTGCGGCAATCCTCCCCCGAACCCTGACACCGGCGCTTCTGCGGCCTCCCACGGCCGTTATCCCTCTTCCCGCCCCAGGGCTGCCTCCCGCCGCCGAAGACGGCCCTCCGCTAGCGGCGCCGCCTGCACAGGCGCCGTTGTCAGCCAAGGCTCCCTGGCAGCGCCTTCAAGGCCGCCACTGTTCTCTGTGCTCCCTTCCCCCGGCGCCCCCCATGGCCAGAGAACAGCCACGGCCACTCTCCAGCCTCCCGGGCGGCTCAACACTGGCTCCCCCCGCAGGAGCGAGCGAGAGCGGCTCGATCCCGCTGCCCGCCTCGGCCCTCGCAGCTCTCCCCCTCCGCGGAAAACGGCGAGAAGGCCCAGAACCCAGCTTCGCGCCGGACATCCAACCCTCTCCTGGCGGACGGCGCGCCCCGGGCCCCATCTCCCGAGCACCGCCTGGCCTCCTCTTCCATCTTCGGAAGCCGCACAACTCCCGGCTGGCAAAAGGGAGAGGAGCCGTGGCCGGCCTCTGCCTACCTGCGTGCGCCCGGCCCGGCCTTCCCAGGGCCGCCCTGGACTGCGCTACGCCCCACGGGGCGGCTCGTGCCGCAGCCCAGGGTTAAGGGCTGCTCCCACGGCCGGGCCTGGGCCGCCGCTCCTCCCGCTGGCTCCTCGCAGTCTCGCGCGATGGGCTCGCTCGCCGGCTCGAACAATGGGGCCCCAAACCTAGCAGGGAGGGGCGCAGGGAGAACCACGATGAGCGCTGCGCCGCTCTGCTCCGGCACCGCTTCTTAGGTCCTCCCGACCGCCGCCATCACGCTGCCGCTTCGCTCAGCCTCCCCCTCCCTGGGTCGGATGGAAACCCCGGGCGTGATGTCAGCCCTGCGCCCTGGCAGTGAGCGGCAGAAGGAGGCGGAGCTACGTCTGAGGGCGACGGGCAGCGCCGCTGAGTCGCTCGGAGGGGGCGCCAGAGGCCGGGTAGGCTGGTCACTGAGGTGGGAGTCGGCAGCAGCGCTCGCCATTGCTTGCCCGCCGCGGCTGTAACTTTCATCCCCGTGTGAAGGAGCAGGGCGCGGCCTGGCCCGGAGGGGCGCCATGACCCGTGCGGCGCCGGCCCAAGCCTAGTGCGGGCCGCCCATTACCGTTCTGTGCAGCATGGTTTTTATGTTTGCTCTGGGATTCTCGATGTAAAATCACAGCTCGACAAACACGACCTCATTTCTTAGTCTAACTACGCAGTTACAAGTTGTACCGGGGCCTATTTAGGAATAATTGGTGCGCTGCTGCTGGGACGATGCTTGTCTCCATGAGAAATTATTCCTTGGCTAGAGGCTGATGGTCCTCCTTCCATTAAGGAACCTAACGCCCTCTTTTTAAAGTGATCAATGTGAGCCATTTAACTTGCCTCACATTCGTTACCAGGGGAAAAAAAAGAACAAAAAACGACAAGAAAGTCTAAGTTGTGTGTCCAAGTGTTCCCAGAGTGGCAAAGGAACATAGTGGCAGTTGAGTGTGCTGTTAATGCTGCAGCCAAACACTGTGTTGGAAAAGGGAAACAACGTACCTGCCTCCTCCCTTTGGGAGGCACATGTATGCAGTTAAGGTCTGTCACTCTGAAGGAGTATTGTGGGGTAGTTACTGACAGATATCTGGCACGAAACCTTGGGACATTTATTTCTTTAGCACTCTGAAGGAGTGAAAGAAGTCAAGATCAGCATGAAAACACAGTTTGCTCATTAACAAAAGGAATCTTGAAGGAAGCAAGTTGTTATATCCAATTTTATATCCAAAAAGGACCACAAACCTAAATTTTATAATTTTATTAAAATTACAAGATAGTAAAGGTAGATGAGCAAAACAGCGCTCTGCGCAACCCGGGAGTCTCCTGCTCCGCTAACGGTCCGCAAATTCCAAGGTCTTGAGTCCCCCCTTTTATAGGGTCGCAGTTTCGTTTCCTGTCAATCTCCTCCCCACTCTTGTTTCTCCAATTCCTTATAGGGTCGTTGTCATGGTTGAGGGNTAAAGGTAGATGAGCAAAACAGCGCTCTGCGCAACCCGGGAGTCTCCTGCTCCGCTAACGGTCCGCAA
>VZSC01009454.1:0-18176 GCA_013398225.1 Steatornis caripensis
AGCAGAGAAAAGAAACGTCTCTAAAACACCGCCGCATTCAACTGCTTGTTCTGGTTGTTCTGTGCTGAGCTGTCTGGTTGTTCTGTGCTGAGACGAGGCAGGCATTCGTGGGGCGTTTTACACTAAACATGTTCAGTTTCTATAAAGGTAGGACATACTAATTCTGTAAATTCTGATAATAACATTTTACGGAATCCGTAAGCTGGGATACGTGGTGGGTTATTGCTTGTCTCTGGGGGAAAAAAAAAAAAAAAAACAAAAAAAGAAAAAGGCAGAAAGTCAGTAAGTTGCTGATCAACTGTTTCCAAACTGGGTCTTGCAAACACTCCTTTGTTTGCCGTGGATGTGACAGTGATTTTACGTCGTCATCAACCCGAGTTTCCTTCCTGAGGCTGCATAGTGCAACCAGATGAAACTGCTGGGTTTTAATCTCTGTTTTTAACCCGCCAGCCTTTGCAGCCCGGCGGCACGGGAGACCTCTATCCCTGGCGCACGCTTATAACTCATTCCCATCAAATCCGGCTTTGCTGGAGAGCTCGCTCGCACGGAGCCCCACTGGCGTGGGGGTGCTGAGACCGGCTGCGTCGTTTCACCTGCTTATCCAGCGTAAACTGAGCAAATATCGCAGCTGGCTCGCCTTCTGACCGTAATTCACGGCATTGTCGTTAGCTTACTCACTGCTGTTTTTTAAAATAATTTTTATTTACACTTAGCGGTGATCATGCATGTTTGGCAGACGACCTGTGCCGTTTCACTGATCGGATCGATCTCGTGTTGCTGCTGCTTCTCCCACGCCAGGCAGGCGCAGGAGCACCTGCAGCACAGGTCTTTTTTCCCAAATTCTCTTTCTGTGAACTAGATGTTACCACACGGGTTAGAGCATCCCTCTGGTTGGCGCTTGCCGTCAGCTGGATATATGCGCGGCGTGAATCTGAAATGGGCTTTGCGCGGCCGTTATTCCCGTAAAAATGAGTTGCTCTGGCTTCTGTGGGACTCGCGCGGAGGTAGATAAGGAGAGCGCGGAGGAGGGATCTGGCCTCTCTGCTCTCGCGCGGGGTTTGTGTTGACTTCGGTGCTGGTCTAAGGCTATTTCTTGGTTTGCTCTTGAAGGTTGCTAGAAACTTTCTTTTTGTAGTCCTGCAATAACTGGAATTTGGGAAAGAAAAAAAAATAATATCGAAGTGGCAGAGAGAGGCGACTGTATGAGAATCTCGGGCTGGGCGCAGACGACCAAGGAGATTGGGAGCGCTGAGTGCAAGGAATGACTTACCCTCGTAAACTGAGGTCCCCGAGGGGCAGGGCTGTACCAGTGTGACGCTGTGCCTGCGCGAATTAGCCAGGTTAATCCGCAGCACTTAATTCAGCAGTGCTAATTATTGCAGGTCCTGTGACGTAGCTGTTCTGCTCCCGGTTTCTGACCCCGTTTGCTCCTCCCCGGGTACCCGCAGCTCTAGCAGCGACGCTCTGCGAACGTTCCCAAGAGCTCGGTGGCTGACACCGGTGATGCCCCCGGGGGTTCGGGGGCTGCGAGGTGGGCTCAGATGCACCGAGCTGTATTTGCAGGCGCGGTGACTGATGGTGTGCATCAGCTGTGGTGGGAAGTTACCTGGGGCAGCGGGGAAATAAAAGGCAAAGGAAAGAGAAGGGAAAGGGCAGAAGCCTGTCCCGGGGACGGCTATCTTCTTCCCTGCCAAGTTTCATCTTGGTTTGCTTAGTTGCAGCTTGGCGGTGGTTTCACCCACAGCAGAGGCTGTAATTTGCAAAATAAATGCATTTTATGTTCTGGCACTGTTCGGGGACTGGCACTTGAGAACCTGGAGTCAGATGAACAGCAGGCCTCGGGGCTGACAGACTTAAAAATAACCCTAAAACCCCCACTACCTGTGGGGTTTCCCTCCAGAATAAATGTGAAAAAGGTTTTTTAGTATGCCCTAGCACTCACCAGGGCAGAAGGTGATGTTACGACGGTTAGGCAATATTAATTTGTAGTCTCGTGGTTTTAGGTTCAGCGGAGTGGGCTTCCCGGAACGTTAGGGAAAGGGAGCCTTTGGCGGAGGACGCGAGACAGCGTTAGAGATGCTGGAGTGGCTTCTCCCAGCACGATGGAGAGAACAGAGGAGCGAGGGATTGCTGGGGGACTTGACGGGGTGGCACGGGAACGGCCCCTGAGAGCAGCCCGCTTTAATCAGGGATGAGGACATCTCTTGACGCTTCCCCCCGACCCAATTTTAATTGCGCAGCACGCTGCTGTGCACCCGAAGCGGTGCGTCATGCTGCTGCGGGTGCAGCGTCCCTCGCCCACAGCCGTGGCCTTCTGGGGCAGCACGCACCCCGCGCGCTTTCCCCAACCCTCCGTATCCCTCAGGAAAACACAGATTGGTGCCTGGAGTTACAAATGTGATTCAGTGCCTTAGGGTGAGGGCTCTTGCTGCCTTCCAGTGGGTGCAGCCCCCTGGACCTCTGCTTCGGCAGCTGGCGCTGCCGCTTTGCAGCCGGAGCCCACAGCGTGCCGGCGTGCGCAGAACGGCCCTTTGCGTGAGGGCTCTGGAGATGGCTCCTTGCGAATGCTGAAATAGCTGCTATTCCCTGCTCACCATCGGCAGCGTCTGTACCACGCAGGGACCACACTGCGCAACACGTGCATAAAGGCGAAAGCATCTTTCTAAGATCCAGGCTCGAAAGGAGATGGTTTCCACGACATTGATTTTTTTCTTCGTGGTCTTCGTAAATTTAGCATACACGTAGAAATGTTTTAAGCTCAAGAGTAAGCAGCTCCCATAAAGAAATAAACTCATGGCCCAGAAAGAGGTACGCAAATTAGCAAGACGCTCAAGTAAGCAAAACATCAGACACAATGAAATAAATTTTAAATATGACAATACAAAAAAAAATCTAGGACCTCAGCATCGGATTTGCAAACACTTATGTGCTGGTGGAACTTTAAAAATTAACTCAAGGAAGGCTTGATGTTTAGACAACATGTTTAAAACTTAACCTGTGCCTTTCTTTCAGTCATCCGTGCTTGCATCCAGCAAGCAGCTGGCTTGCTTAATGCCCAGACGAGAGCGTTCCTCTGCGTGCAGCCGGACGCTGTTATACGGAACCAAAACCCAAACCAGTCTAACCAGTGGCAGNGTAAGCAAAACATCAGACACGATGAAATAAATATTAAATATGACAATACAAAAAAAAAATCTAGGACCTCAGCATCAGATTTGCAAACGCTTATGTGCTGGTGGAACTTTAAAAATTAACTCAAGGAAGGCTTGATGTTTAGACAACATGTTTAAAACTTAACCTGTGCCTTTCTTTCAGTCATCCGTGCTTGCATCCAGCAAGCAGCTGGCTTGCTTAATGCCCAGACGAGAGCATTCCTCTGCGTGCAGCCGGACGCTGTTATACGGAACCAAAACCCAAACCAGTCTAACCAGTGGCAGGCTGCACTGGGAGGCCTGGGGGGGGAGGCAGCCCCATCCCCTTGGGCTCTCTGGGAAAGCAAAGATGCGCAGCCTGGGCCCACGGCGACGCTGCTGCGAAGGGCCGGGCTGGTGGCCAGCGCTGAAAAGCAGGGGAGAAGTCACCCAGAAAGGTTTAGCCATTAAAGCGGGTCACGAGAAGCATTCAGGGTAAGCCGGGAGGGCTTACGCTCGGCTGGGATCAAGGTTGGAGCCTTCCTCGAGAAAAGCCGCTCCTGGACAACATGTGTCCCTGCGGGAGCGGCGGCGAGAGCTCAGCCGCCGCGGGGAAATTGCCATCAGACGGCTTTTAGGAGGGCTGAAAAATCAGAAATCCACGCCGGCGCGTGTCTGTTTTGTTAATCTTTAATGTAGCGGTGACCTCTGGGATAAAAATACGCTTGCCTTAAAGCTGTAATATACACACTCTAGTCTAGGAGGAACTCGGAAACTATGCAAGAGACCTTCCCCCCCAAATCACCTTGTGACGTTTTCAGTACCTTCCGTGAACACATAGCGAAATAAATACGCTTTTCATGCCTTCCTAATAGCGTCCCAAAGAAACGGGCACGAGTGCAAGACGAGCTAACTGGGGAAAAATCCTTCAAGAGTGCATTTAAGCACGTATTAATTGACGCGCTCGTTTGCATCTCAACTTCGACTGGTAAAGCGGTTGCGTTTCTAGGCTGAGCATCTCTTGGGCACGTTCATGGCGCTGGCGGAGCTGCTTTGCTCTTCAGCAGGGACCCGCTTCCTGATCCGGAACGCCGAGGAAAAGCTTTTCCTGCTGTTTTTAACCTGGGAGCTTGAGCACGCATTTAGGGAGGAGTTTGGATGCCAAGCTGTTGCTTTAAGCACCGGAATCCCAAAATTGCTCATCCTGAAAGGGGCCCGCTTTTCCGAGGGCTGCGCTGGTCTGACGGCTGCAAGGCAGATTTTGGGGACGCCAGCAGGTTTTGAGGCAGAGCAGGTGGCGTAGGGTGCTCGCCTCTGCACCCTTCTGCTGCGGGGCGGGACGGAAAGCCCCGGACTCCTGTTCCGTAGAGCAACGCGTCCCTTCCCCAGTCTTGCTTCCCCTCTTGCAACCTGCGTTGCTGCTTCTAATATTCACCCTGTGAAAGAAATCCCCTTTAATACCCTGCTCGCAGGGGACACCTTCCCATTATTGCCTTTGCCGCCGCTTCCGGCGGCGCGGGGCTCTTCTAAGCTTTTCTTGCAAAGAGCAGCTTGGTCAGACACAGCATCGCTCCTTCAGCTCCGGGGTCTGTTTGGATGCGTCGCCACTGTCACGCTGAATCGCTGTGGTCATTTCCTTGAGAGAAGAAAGGCTACGCATACGCTCCTGGGAGATAAACACGGAGCTGCGCGAGCCCTTCACGACCAGCCTTGCTGAGGAGGGCTTAAAACAGGGCCCAGGAATCCGAGCACAGACCTGGAATGGCAAAACCCAGGAATAAAATTACAGCTTGGAAAAAAACCCCTCGGTTGTTAATAACGTTCAACCGTACGTGCGCTGATTTCCACAGAGAGAGATAAAACTTCACAGCTAGAGGCAAGTTGGTGTGCGTTTTGCACATCGGCTTAACGGGCTGCGGAGTCTCACCCAGGACCTCCTGCGAGACCCTGCTCTTCACTGAGTTGTTTCTAAGGCTACGCAATTATCACGCAAAGCCCGGCAGCGGTGTGGAATTCGGGCGCTCTGGTGTTAGTCCCCGTTTCCGATCAGCAGTGGCTCTGCGGCCCCGCGCAGGGAAGCTGCACTCACGGTGCGAGTTGATTNACCAGCCTTGCTGAGGAGTGCTTAAAACAGGGCCCGGGAATCCGAGCACAGACCTGGAATGGCAAAACCCAGGAATAAAATTACAGCTTGGAAAAAAAACCCCTCGGTTGTTAATAACGTTCAACCGTACGTGCGCTGATTTCCACAGAGAGAGATAAAACTTCACAGCTAGAGGCAAGTTGGTGTGCGTTTTGCACATCGGCTTAACGGGCTGCGGAGTCTCACCCAGGACCTCCTGCGAGACCCTGCTCTTCACTGAGTTGTTTCTAAGGCTACGCAATTATCACGCAAAGCCCGGCAGCGGTGTGGAATTCGGGCGCTCTGGTGTTAGTCCCCGTTTCCGATCAGCAGTGGCTCTGCGGCCCCGCGCAGGGAAGCTGCACTCACGGTGCGAGTTGATTTCTTGACTCTTTTTTTTTTTTTTTTTTTTCCCCCGTCCCGCTTGCTCGCTGTGCGTGGTTGCCCGAGGATCGCCGCTTTCGGACTCTTCCAGCTCTAGTTCAAGTACGAATATGCCTACGGGAGAGCTAAGACATGGGTCTAAGTGAGGCTTTCTGAATGCTTGTTTTAGAGGAAAAATATTGATGGATACTGTACACAACTTGGTAAAGGGTCAGGGCCAGTGTCTTTAGTATTCAACCGATGAGCAAAATAAACACCTTTGCAGAGAAGTTTACAAGTAATCACTATAAAATTTCCCAGCGCAGGCGAGGCTGCATCATCTCCTTTCAGACGCTGAATTTCCTGAAGCCTTTTCCCAAATCTTTTAACGTGGGAGCTGCAGAAAACAAGGTGTTAAATGTCAGAGGCCCTGAAGCCAGCTGTGCAGAGCAGCTGGCATTTAAAAAACACCCCCGCAGCACTCTCCGTGCACCACAGTGCGCTGCAACAGGAATGTGGCATCTTCGGTAAAACGGGGAAAGGAAGCCTGACGTTTGTGCTAATGAATGAAGTATTTCTGAAAAAGGATTGAAAATATTCTGAAAATGGAGAGATCCTTTGCTGTGCTTGGCTGTCATCCCTTTAAAAGGGTTCAATCGCATATCGAGAGCAAGCACGATGGGGTTTTGCGTGGATCCGCTGCCCGTGGGCGGCTNGAAGTATTTCTGAAAAAGGACTGAAAATATTCTGAAAATGGAGAGATCCTTTGCTGTGCTTGGCTGTCATCCCTTTAAAAGGGTTCAATCGCATATCGAGAGCAAGCACGATGGGGTTTTGCGTGGATCCGCTGCCCGTGGGCGGCTTTAACGGTGCTGGTGCCGTGGGCTCAGGACTCCCCAAACCCACCGAGGCTTTCTGCCTTGGCTGCTGCTTGGCACCTTCTCCCTCCCTTTCGGTCCAAATCTCAGCCCGTTCTGTACTTAACCTGCTCACCTGGGAATGATTGAGGGACAAGCGATTTACTTGGATACGGACGCTCAGACAGCAAATGGGTGGTTTTGCTTTTAGTTTCATATACAAAGAAGGACACACATGAGAGACCGTGACCTAAATTTTAATGACGTGAGTAACCGCGGTCCTCTGAACGAGCATTTGGAGCCAGAAAACGAATGGTCCGCATTATTTCATTTTCTTAATTAGCACCAAAAAACGTGTTTTTATTAAGCCCCTTAAAAGGTTGACTTTAAAATAGGTCCTGCCTTTTGCTATTGTTTTTCAAACTAACACGGTAGAATTGCGGCAGCTCGAGCCCTTTCAGCTCGCGGATAAAAACTGTCATTGTTTGTTGCTATGTCATAATTCAGTTGTCATTCTTAAAAAGCATTTTGAAGCTAAAAGCAGTTGTTCTTTGCACGGCAGGTTCTAACGTGCGTTTTCTTGCAGAACGTTAAAAGGGAAGGTTATTTGGCACATCTAAGTTTTTGCCGTTTCCTGGCAGCCTCTAATTCCAGCAAAACATTAATCTTTGGTTCATACTCTTCAAAATTATCTTAGGGTTATTTGTACCCGCAGCTGGGAGTAGTTTCAAGTTCTGTCTGTACAGAACTAGTATCGTAAGTACAATCAATTGTGCATTTGTACTTCTGAAAGAATTTTTGTTCGGAACAAACAGCGTCCCCGGTGCACAGTTAATTCCCTGGCTTTTCCAGCACTCTATCCAGGTGCTCACGCAACGCCGGCTACGTTCACAGAACCAAGCATAAAAGCAAGGAGAAAACAGCACTGCGAAGCCAAAAGCCAAACAGCTAAAATTGCAAAAAAACCCAGTAAGTCAATACAATTTAAAAAAATAAAAGATCGGAGAGCAGAGCCAGGCACCCGGCAATGAGCAAATGGAGCCCGCGAAGCCACCGCTCACCGCCTCCCGCCCTTCCAGTGTGCAAATGCTGGGGTTGCCCTGGGTTTTCCCAAGATTTGCAGCCGCGATGAAGCGGGGGAAGCATCCCCGCGGCAGCGCGCTTTCAAGAACAAAGAGAAAAGGTCAAATTGCGCGTGGGGCCCAAATTCTGCACGCGCCGTGTGCCGCCGTTGGCGGCCTTTCACAAAAAGACGGCGTTACTGCACAACCAAAATGCTGATATAAACCCACGCAATCAAAAAAAATATTTAATTTCAGAGATTCCGGTCACTCTGCTCTCCCTTCCTCCCCACAGCCCTTCTGCTGCCCCTTGTCCCCAGCTGTCTGGCACAAACCCCTGTTTCTTGCCTTAGAAGAGGCAGAGCTGAGGGACCCTTTGGCCTCTCGGTTCGTAGGGGCCAATTGCCCTGGGTACCTTTGCCTTTCGCCTTTTGTTTTTGTTTCGCACACGCTGTCTGGGTGCAGAAGACTTGCGCACAGCTCTACAGCTGCGTTTATGCTCGGCGACTGTAATTGTGGCTTCGTTATGGCTCGGAGAACGAGCTCACTGTGCAGTAACAGTTAATTTTCAGTGTTAGAAGCCGGGAAGCAGCAGCAGTGAAGATGCCAGGTGAGGATGCTGAGCACCGGCGCCAGCCCAGCGTCTTCCTGCAGAAGTTGCAATACTACAGCTATGGCCGAGGGCCTTCCCATCGTCTTAAATCCCTTCATCTTCCTCCTGGAGAGCCAGCGAGCCGTGGTTTAATGCAAGGCTCTGCATTAGGCTTTCGTGAAACGCATCCTCCGCCCGAGGGGAGCACCCTTCCCAGTACCACCAGTGCGATCCGTGCCCAACGCCGGTGCGGTCGGAGGCTGATGCCTTGGGGGCACAACAGGCAAAATCGAGAAGCAAAAACGGCCTCACACATCTCTGACTTGTGAAGTGTCTCAGCAACTAATGACAAACAGCACCATGCCCAAGACTTTTTTTTTAAGGCCCTCAGAGAATAATCACATTAAAGTAGGCCTCATAAATAATTCACCACTGCTGACTTAATGCCTTTTTCGTGCAAAGGCCAATTATCAAAACAAACATTTAGCTTTATGTAGATCAGTAAATGAAAAAAGTCATTTCTATGACATGTAATATACGCTTTCATTTATAAACTATGCTACCAAGCACAAGTTTAAGCGCTTCGCTCTCCTCCGTTTTTAAGAAGTTCCATTAAAAAAAAATTAGAAACTAACCTGCCACGATAGACAAAAGAACCTTAAAAATGATTACAGCTGGTGTTGTTTGTAGATTCATGGAACTTAACGTTCGTGCAACAGTTGTTATGCCGCATCACGTAAATCCAAGTTTCTGCTCTTGCCAGTAAAGCACCACAATTGGTTGTTATGGACGGCTGCCCAGGAGGTCTCTGACGCTCGGCCTGATCCAGCACGGGGGACACCTCGAGGCTGGAGCGCGTGGCCTCAGGGGCTCGACAACCAGCACTTCCACCGCTGTATTAGAGCCATGGCAGCAATCGGGGTTGAGGGAGCTTTAGTATGAGGAACTGAAGAGGTCCCGAGTGACCTGGGAAGAATGGGTAGGGCGGATGGATGAACCCCCCCTGGATTTGGACTCAAGCAGTCTCCGAGTAGATGGTTTCCAGGGATCTCTGACAAGGCAAGTTCACTTCAGTACGAGTGATCTTTTATCAGGGGAGCAAGTGAGATGCTTGAATCCAAAAACAGCGCAGAGTCAGAGAAGCTTTCACGTACCAACGGGGCCAAGAGAGACAAGGCACAGCCTTGAGCTGCAGCCATGGACAGTAGCACCTTGCTCAGGCTCCTGCGGAGGAGGATGCCTCCAGCAGAAGAACATCTCACGGAGTGACCTACTTCACGATGGCAGCCTGTTTATTTTTTTAACATCCAGTAAAGCGAGCTCTGCTTTTAGAGATGTTTTACTGTGGTGGAAGTGGCGAGGAGCAGTTCCCATGTACCGCTGAGCTGGGGCGAACAACGCGTGGTGAAAAGCCACATCTGGCAAGTGCAGATGTCGTTCTAGGGCATGCATGCATTCATTTGTTCAAAATCACTTGCTGCGTGGTGAATCTATTCAGGCAATCCATAGTACAGCATTGCCTGAAAAGACTTTTCCTACGTATCTTTCTCCAAGAAAAACTAATTGCAAATCTGTCATATAGTTTTGAAGTTCAATCTTGACCAGGTTTGCTCTGGCTTAATGAAAAAAAATCTGCATAATCTGTTTGTTTGCGGTTAACAAATTCCTGCAAGTATGTGCGTTTCCCTTGAAAATGCTTTCTGTTTTATAATAAAGCTTTGGGAACAAGCAAGTCAAAGTTACCGATCCTAAATGTGCGTTGTGCTAGCATTCATAAAAACAAGGTACTTTAAGTGCCTATTAAATATATTTTTTTAAAAAGCTCTCCTCGCTGATGCACGTGGGTACGGTTCAGAATCTGCAAAATATTCCCCAGAGCCTCCCCACAAGGGTTCAGATAAACGACGTTAACCAAATCTTTGCTTTATTAGATCATCTCATAGGTAGCTGCTTTTATCACACACGTTGCCAAATCCCTCTTCTATACAAAAGTGAATAATTTTTTTGAATAATTTCAGATTCGAACGTAGATGTGGGTTCACGGAACGGTATATCTTTACAATTTCATGGCTTTGGTGCTCAATATTCAGAGGACTCCTTTGACTTTGGTAAAAAGTGATGGGATTTGAAGGAACTTCAGCTTCCCTAGATGAGTGATTCAGCGTGATTTAAGTGGCTCTGTTGATCTTGCGGAAGAGTCTCTCGAACATTATTCACTCCTCTGAGAAATACGTGATTGTCGAGAGCTGTTAGATTTTTACCGTTACTGTTCGGGTTGCCTTGTAGAAGGATGAATTGCCCCGTTTTACTGATCGCAAATCAGTATCACAAACACTGCGTTCTGTAATTGCATTTCATGTAATAATTTATAGTTTCCTTAGTTAGAATATGGCTTATGGGTTATAAAACAGAAGCGGTAGAAATATTTAGCTAATGGATTTTTTCTAAGCCACTGCAAAAAATTTATTTGCATTATAATTCCTCCAAACCATCCATTTTTATAGTTGTATCCGTTTCCCAAGCAAAGCAACGTTATTTCAATCAGGTCCATCTGCTAGAGCTTATAGTGGGCGAGGAACGTGAAAGGAAGGTGGCTTATTTCACAAATATATATTTGGATACATAGTAGGAGTACGCCGTACGTACTACCTATTGGGTTTGGATCAAGTGGGCTCTGTTACTTTCTCGCAGACATCCCAGTGTTGCCCAGCTGAGGAAAAAGGCAACCAGGCGGCACGGCCCAGTCCTGCTTGGCTGTCCTGACGCGCGGGTAGGTTGAGGCTGGGCTGCTCGCTAACGCCCTGGGCTGGGAAGCGCCCTCAGCCCCGTGAGTACTCACCATAGGTACACACGCTCCAAACTCCCCCGGCTGAAACCCACGCTGCCAACTTGCTATAATCCCACAGCAAATGTATTTTTAAGACATGTGATTTTTTTTTTTTTCTATTAAAGATGACGGTGGGTAATTCGCAGCATCTTCCTGCTCCGCAGCTCGTGCCAAAGCCCTGTGCGCCGGCTCGGGTCGCCCGCCCTGGGGACATGCTGTAAGGTGGCTGCGGTTCCCAAACCTCTGCGTGAAATACTGTACGCCGACCGGACCGTAGTTTGAAATCCAGGCAAAGACAACTGTTTCGAACTTCTCAGTTACTGGAAAGTCTCCTTCCTGAATGGTGCACTCTAACCCCAGGACAGCTGTCCCAAAGGGCACGGTTTCCAAGAAAACTGCAGCACTCCTTTTAAGCAGCCACCAAGTTCAGAAATCCTTACAGCTTTCGCTTGCTGCATGGCCCTGGCATTTTCGGAATTGCTTCACGCTTCCTGGTCCAGATGTTTCACTCCTGCTTACGAACTCTTCCTTTCTGGTCACGCTCAGTGCTACTTCACCTGTATTGTATTTGGGAAAGAAGGTGAGAAGTATTTATGCTCGTGTTTGCTTTCGTCATCCTCTTTGGGATTGTGTTTATACCGCTTTACGTTGCCCAGGTGTGTAAGGGGTGGCACTGAACTCTTCTGTCCAAAATTCACGTGCTTGTTCCCACGCGACGCGTCCCGGCTAGCGTGTCCCGTTTGCCCAGCTCGCCCTTCTCTCCGTCATGTGCTGGCCACGTGCTTCAGTCGTGTCACATGCTGAAGGGGGTCCTGGTGTACGTGGCTGGTGCTACTCGTAACGCGATGGAGAACATCTCCTTAGGATGCGCTTCCCTTGATGAAACTACCCGTCTCATCAAGATGCTTATAAAATTGTTTGTTTGTTAAGGTTGGACTCAATGATCTTAAGGGCCTTTTCCAGCCTAAATGATTCTATGATCTTTGGAATCTATCTATACCGACGAATCTGGCTAGCTGTTTTTCTTTCACGTGGCTGAGCTTATGCGGACCGATAAAACTTCAGCGATAGCACAGACTTCTTGGGCATGTTCTTAAAAGCTGCTGTGAATTAATTAATATTTACCAGCAACGAGGATGCTGAGCATCTGAAGTTGTTTGGAGAGCTTAATTTTGTTTAACGATCTGCCCTAAGAAGGGGTCTCCAAGATGTGCTGGCATCTGTCACCTCCCACCCAGACGGGTTTAGAAAACATGCTGGAAACCATATGCTAGCCCAAGTGCAGGATTCATTAACGGAAAATGTCAANATATATTTGGATACATAGTAGGAGTACGCCGTACGTACTACCTATTGGGTTTGGATCAAGTGGGCTCTGTTACTTTCTCGCAGACATCCCAGTGTTGCCCAGCTGAGGAAAAAGGCAGCCAGGCGGCACGGCCCAGTCCTGCTTGGCTGTCCTGACGCGCGGGTAGGTTGAGGCTGGGCTGCTCGCTAACGCCCTGGGCTGGGAAGCGCCCTCAGCCCCGGGAGTACTCACCATAGGTACACACGCTCCAAACTCCCCCGGCTGAAACCCACGCTGCCAACTTGCTATAATCCCACAGCAAATGTATTTTTAAGACATGTGATTTTTTTTTTTTTCTATTAAAGATGACGGTGGGTAATTCGCAGCATCTTCCTGCTCCACAGCTCGTGCCAAAGCCCTGTGCGCCGGCTCGGGTCGCCCGCCCTGGGGACATGCTGTAAGGTGGCTGCGGTTCCCAAACCTCTGCGTGAAATACTGTACGCCGACCGGACCGTAGTTTGAAATCCAGGCAAAGACAACTGTTTCGAACTTCTCAGTTACTGGAAAGTCTCCTTCCTGAATGGTGCACTCTAACCCCAGGACAGCTGTCCCAAAGGGCACGGTTTCCAAGAAAACTGCAGCGCTCCTTTTAAGCAGCCACCAAGTTCAGAAATTCTTACAGCTTTCGCTTGCTGCATGGCCCTGGCATTTTTGGAATTGCTTCATGCTTCCTGGTCCAGATGTTTCACTCCTGCTTACTAACTCTTCCTTTCTGGTCACGCTCAGTGCTACTTCACCTGCATTGTATTTGGGAAAGAAGGTGAGAAGTATTTATGCTCGTGTTTGCTTTCGTCATCCTCTTTGGGATTGTGTTTATACCGCTTTACGTTGCCCAGGTGTGTAAGGGGTGGCACTGAACTCTTCTGTCCAAAATTCACGTGCTTGTTCCCACGCGACGCGTCCCGGCTAGCGTGTCCCGTTTGCCCAGCTCGCCCTTCTCTCCGTCATGTGCTGGCCACGTGCTTCAGTCGTGTCACATGCTGAAGGGGGTCCTGGTGTACGTGGCTGGTGCTACTCATAACGCGATGGAGAACATCTCCTTGGGATGCGCTTCCCTTGATGAAACTACCCGTCTCATCAAGAAGATGCTTATAAAATTGTTTGTTTGTTAAGGTTGGACTCAATGATCTTAAGGGCCTTTTCCAGCCTAAATGATTCTATGATCTTTGGAATCTATCTATACCGACGAATCTGGCTAGCTGTTTTTCTTTCACGTGGCTGAGCTTATGCGGACCGATAAAACTTCAGCGATAGCACAGACTTCTTGGGCATGTTCTTAAAAGCTGCTGTGAATTAATTAATATTTACCAGCAACGAGGATGCTGAGCATCTGAAGTTGTTTGGAGAGCTTAATTTTGTTTAACGATCTGCCCTAAGAAGGGGTCTCCAAGATGTGCTGGCATCTGTCACCTCCCACCCAGACGGGTTTAGAAAACATGCTGGAAACCATATGCTAGCCCAAGTGCAGGATTCATTAACGGAAAATGTCAAAAGAAATGCTCAGCAGAATTCTTTCTCATCTTTATTTTTGTTGTCTTCTGTTCTGATTCCTTCATGTTCCGTTGCAGTTTTCCTATCTAGGTTAGGTGCTTGGGGATTTCTCTGTCTCCTACTGTGATTTCTTCATGTCTGAGTTTCTTTTCTAAAGGCAGCCTTTCTGTCTCTGGCTGATAAGACATGTTTTTGGAAGATTAGGTGGGTTTCTTCCCCCTTCACTTGTCTTTACCTTCTTCTTCCCCAGCGCCCTTTCTCTCCACTGGCCAGTTATCTCTTCCTCTCCGGAGAGCACGTCTGTCTTTTTGTTTCCCTTCTATTTTCTTTTCCTTGCTACCATCGCTATCAGCAGTTCGCTTTGTCTCATATCTTTATGAAAATATTGACTCCAGATTTTCTTTTTTTTCCCTTCAGCCTGCATTCATCCAACCTTTTATTCCTCTTGATGTTTCAAGTTCAGTAAAAAATTACTGCTTTTGCTTAAAAGAAGTAGATCTGTCCGGGTTTGCAAGGCCTGTCGGTGCAGGGCTACGTCACAAAACAGACCCGGAATTACCTACGGTAGATCACTCATGATTTGGTGACTATATGTGATTTTGACATGAAACCAAGTCTGATTTCTTGGTGTGTGAATTGAACTCTGTATTCCATGCTTTCTTGGCAAACAGTCCTAAAAGCCCTCTTTATTTCGGAATGGCCCTTAGTTCAGTACTCCCATCTGCCCTGAGGGCATTCCGGGATTCCGGGTAGTGACTGCGCCTGGTTTCTCTGCAGTTGCTCAGTAGCTGGAGACGTTACTACCCATTTACTCTCCACCCTTAGGCGAACACCGCCATTTTGCAGCAACACCGCCTCGTATCGTGACGATACAAGGTACCTACGGTTACTCTGGAGAAAAACGAGACTAAGCGTGGAGCGGCAGAAGGTCCAGGACCTCCTGCTCTCTGTCCCTATGAATACTTGCAGAAAAACTGCAAAAGGGAACCTGGAGAGTGATTTCCAGCATTCTGATCTACATCGAGTGGATGCCGTTTGCACAACTTGTAACGTTAGGGGTGCTAATAGGATCTATCAAGATGTCTCAAGAAAAGCCGGTAAAAACGCCTCCCATTTTAAAGCTTTATCACTATGCTCAAAAGCTGGTATTTTGATGAAAGTGTTGAACTCCAGCAATTCAGTGCAAATTTCTAGGATACGTTTTTTTTGCTCTGAATTTGATATTTGCATTACCATTTCATATCAAATGAATTGATCGGTTTATATGCATATACACATGTCTGCACATAACCGTGCATGCGTGTATCTGTTAGCTATGGCTAGCCCCAAACAGTTTTTTTCGCTTTAGCTTCTGTTCATATGACTTGAGCCTGTTTAAGTGACACAAGTATGACTTCATGGGCTTCTGCATAGGCATAAGTTTATGTTCTGCAGTCGGGCTGAGTGTTCCCGTTGTCACTGAGGTATCTTCAGGAGCAATTACCACGGCGGTGGTGTTAGAGAGATTGCAGGAATTCCTGTGGTAGGGAGCAGACCTTGCACGATACGTGTGTTTGTACGACACGCCAGGATGACCCCAAACCACAAGACTCCTCCGTTTCAGAAAAGAACCATCAGTGAGCAGCATCCCCAAATTCTTGCAGTGTTCTGAAAATTTCTGATTTGTCAAAATTAAATAATGACCGTTACTTATTTGAAAACGTTTACGAATATTACCATGCTGTTTATCACCATAGCTATAAAAATACACTTACTGTTGCAGAACTGTTGAAAACGACAGTAAGCCAGTAAGCTGTTCTACATCGCTTTGTACTACAGTATGTGGAATAAACTAAGTTAGAGATGAATTTTTTAACAATATGTTGTATACTCATAGGAAATCAACATCTACGTTGTTTCACATCTGCAGTGTTGCTTTTCTTGTATTTTCTGGTAAGCTTGGATTTAACAGGTATATCTTTCAACACGTCGGTTAACATTCAAAAAAAATTAACAACAAAATACAGTAACTTCTATTGACTCCTAGCTACCCTCCACGCCATTTCTACGGCTGTGACTCCGTATCGTATCCATACTCTGTGCCACATCCAAACAGGTTTCAAATGATTAGATTTCCCTCCTTATTATTCCATTCTGTTTCCCTTAAGGATTTCAGAGGTGTAATCTGGGGACTCAGTCTGGTTTTTATTTTATATCCAGTAAAATGTCTTTCAAGTGTCTCCTTGAGTACCTTAGCACAGAAGAGAACACAGAACCAACAGACGATTACCAGTATTTAGCTTCCTCATAAATATCTAACTTAGAATGGCTAACGGCTGGCTGTCTTTTTCTAGGGTAGTAGTGAAATACCAGTCTCCAAACGTGTTCTTGCAGAGTATTAAAAGATTTTCAGCTTTCATTTTAGTCGGACCCAGTAGCCACCGAACAGATCAAGAAGTGTTTACATTTTGTTAGCTATTCAGCTTCATTTCCATCTAGTTAAACATGAGGAGGATGTACTACACTTCTTTTGAAAGAAAACTGCACATTCTTTTTGAAGTGATGAATGATTCAGCAAGGCACTATCAGAGTTGGTAACAGTTTTGCTAAGCTGTCCCACTCTCCGTTGTCGTGTTGTCAGAATACACTGCAATGAAGGGCACTTTGCATTCTCCCGTTTTATACTACTAGCCCACTAATATGCTCCATAACGCATAGCCATACGTTATCTAACACGCCTGTTGCTCAGATTGTCTGCTTACGTTATCGTTTAACTTCATCATTAGCTACTTGAGAAGTTTCCGTATATAGAACCATGTCAATTGAACAGCCCCTTTGTGTGGCTGTGGCTCTTTTATAACGCAGCGGATTATTTTGTAATCCTACCCTATGTGAAATCAAATCTCGGCTGTAGGCTGAGTTGGATATGAATCCAATGTTTGAGTGGGCATGGCATGGAGACTGAATTGCATTCTTACACCNTAAGAAGTTTCCGTGTATAGAACCATGTCAATTGAACAGCCCCTTTGTGTGGCTGTGGCTCTTTTATAACGCAGCAGATTATTTTGTAATCCTACCCTATGTGAAATCAAATCTCGGCTGTAGGCCGAGTCGGATATGAATCCAATGTTTGAGTGGGCATGGCATGGAGACTGAATTGCATTCTTACACCTTTGCAATGTTAACTGACCATGAACTTGAAGACAAGCTGGTGGGCAGCAGGTCCTGGCAACATCTGGAAAGCATGTATATATATGTAAGACTGCATAGTGACCACTTAAAATCTCTTTTTTTTAATTTCTCTTGTATCATTGGGGTTAAGAAATTGCTGTTGTCTCTGTTTTACAGGTAAGGAAAACATACTTGAGGAGAGTATTCCCAACGGTCAGTGTGGCCCCCCGGGACTGCTGCTCCTAGATTTTTTCTGTAGCCAATGGAAAATGCCCTGAAGTATGTTTTGCTGGAGCTTTTCTCCCTCCATTTCCCAAAGCTAGCCTTGCGGGCCACCCTTCCGCCTGCTGCCAAATGGCTTGCCAGGGCTGTGGAACTGTGAGAGGACAGCAGCATGGCCTCTGCACAGCCCCCTGACCCTTGCACTGTCCTTCCTCCGAGCACTTGTTTTGCTATGGGAAGGAAGAAGAGTTGAGCTGAAGCAGCCGAGTTGAATCATGCCACCAGCAGTTTGCGATAACGCTGTTACGGGCACACCGACCTCTGCGTGCTCGTTGCAGCGTCTGCCACTGCAGTGGCACATGCGCAGCTCTTCTTTTTTTCCTTGACTTCTGCAGAATCCCCTATGCTTTCCAGTCAGACACGTATTCATGTACATGGGCAGCAAAGGAAAATTAAAAAGTGTCATGCTTTAAGTTCAAACAATTAAAAAGGAGGCATTCAGACAGGCAAAAATATTTCCATAAACACTTTCAGAAAGCAGGGAATGAAAATTTCTTAGCCGCCCAGTTGCAGCAGAGTTTGAACGTAACAGGTAGCTCATTCTGGGCTCAGAACAGGCGCAGAAATTTGTGTCCGAAATGTAATTTGTTTAGACGACGTTAAGCTCCTAAAAACACAGAACTGGAATTAAACGCCTTCTCAACCAGAACCATGGCACTGCAGTCATGACGCTAGGATATGCTGGAGCGCAAGTACTTTAGACAAACATAACAGGCTGAACAAACAAGCAAGAAACTCTCCATAGGCATAAAGGAAGCAATTTGTAAGCATTCGTGTTCTCCAGCAAGGCACAGAAAGCAGGCACCAGTCAAAACAATCAGCAATAACCATTTCGCTGAATTTAGATATAGTAGTGTGTCCCTGACTATCATTAATTTAGCTGTCACTTTGTCGTTGCTGGCAGTATTTTTTGTTTTTTAGCTCTTTTCTGTCTTTCACTTCCTAAATGAAG
>VZSC01009454.1:18315-29399 GCA_013398225.1 Steatornis caripensis
AAATGAAGATGTTGAAAATAGAAACCTTACTTTTGACTGAATTCCGTTCGGAGAAAACTTACCTTTAGCAAAACAGAAGTTTGACAACTGTAACATCAGTGGTTCACAAACACGAAAGCTTACGCTACCCTCCTCTGCTTTGCACCTTGTCTTTAACTCGCGTGGTCTGTAGGGCCATTAGGGCCGGGGCACAAGGGGTCAGGCCTCCCGATCGCGTCTGAGCTGCATCGGAACAAAGGCTTCGGTTTGAAGTAGCCAAAGTGAACTACAAGGAGAGGCAAAGAAGTCCAGGGAGGTGCTGGTCTGAGAGCAGAGATGAGGCTGTGGTCAAAGATCAGCACGGGGTCTCAGCGCCGCTTTGGTACTATACTTTCAAATGAATTCTTGGCTAAGCGTCAAGTCCTGACTCGCTGTATGGTAGCCAGTGTACCTGGAGGAAAGGCGCGGTTGTCACTTGCGTTCAAATCATCAGTTCTCTGTTCTGGCTTTGTTTCGCAAGACCGGTAACTGCAGTCTGCGTAACGTCCCCCAGCCCTGGAGGCAAATTACCGAACAAGGATTGAAAAAACCTCCAAGAAGCTGCGTGCACGGTGGTATCGTCTGAGGAGTTCTGAAAATGTGAACGCTTAGCTTTTGCGTTTTATTTAACTGCAAATATACATTGGTGATTCTCTGTGTAAACGTTTGGTGTGGAGCTGTCCTATGCAACTCGGGGATTAATATTAATAGTGATTTAGGAAGCACATTACAACCAGGGATTGCAATATGCATCACAGATGTGCAAAGATACAGATTAACCTAAAATATTTATGCCACATCATTGCTGAAGAGATTGAGATTGTTTTATTTTGTTCTCTTCAGTTGATTTTCTCTGCCATCAGTGAATAATTTTTGCTTTGTCTTGAGTATCATGTTTGTTAGATTCCTTCTATGTAGTCGTTTCAAAGTGCTTCTGAATAGCAGGGTCTGTAATCATGGGTCTATTCACTCTACTTCATCCTGTTTTTGTTTCAGAAAAGGTTACTGGAAAGATCTGAAAAATTAAAACTGTACAGCTAAAAACCCCTCTCCTTCTCCTATAAGTTAATCTCAAACCATTTTGTTTCTGGCATGCATCCATATAGCTAAGTAAACAGTGAGTCCCTAAACAGATGGCCGTTAAGTCCATCACTTGAATGCCACCCAGTTTGGGAGCTATCAACCTTCCGGCGAGATGAAGGGTAAACCGAGTAGGTGACCTCAGCGTTCATCCAACATCCTTTCTGTAAATTTTCTTCCTAGGCTTTGTTCATGTTCGCTACAACCTAAGACAATCTCTGATGAAATAGGGTTACCACGCTTGATAACTGCACTCTCGCAAGCTTTATTTTAATTGTTAAATAGAATGGATGAGTATTTCCCTCAGTATGCAGATGAAGGAAACAAGTTTTATCTTGTTTTGATCGTAGATAATGACCTCAGCTGAGTTTTGGGTACGCTAGAGTTTCCATTGAGCTGGTATTTACATCGAGGAAAGCTACAAACCTGAAGTGTTCGTTTATAGCTGGAGAGAAGCCGAGTTAATTACTAACCAGTGCTTTAGTAGCACCAGTTTTTGAAACACGACCCGAGATCTGGCCAACGCTTACTTTTGATTTGTATTATCTGAACACTTCAAAGTGTGGTATTTTAAATGAGGATTGGTGAAACGTGGTTAACCACGCGCTCAGTCGTTCGTTCCCATTCGTGTTGGGCAGTTTTGCAGGACAGCTTTCACAGGCTGTTCCTCCTTTCAAGACGTCATTGGTCTTCGTTTAAGAGATGAAAACAGCACAGGTATGAACGGACAATACCTGCCCGTCTCTACTTTGTTATATCTACATTTTGAAGATGCCTCCTTAGGGCTGACACAAGCACGTGCCGTTTTTATGCCGTTTTTCTTTCTAGATCTCCTGTCTACCCCGACCATCCTGCTACTTCTGTTGTATTTTTAAGGATTTAATGTTGTGTGTCACGGTAATCCTGCGTATTAGCGTGGAGCATTTCAGAGGTATGCACACAAGGGCATCCAGGTCTTTTTTCCGAGACTTCTACTGAAGGTTTCATCAGTGTTCAGGCTATACTTTTCAGAACATCTTGTATTTACCAACAAAATTTGGTCTGCCATTCTCCTAAATTGCTGTGCTGACTTAATCATCTAAAGACTTCTTACTCTCTCTCTCTCTCTGAGGCAGTCTTTACCTCTATGATTAGTCTCTTGGATACTTTTGAAGGATTTTGCCATCTGTTGAAAAACCTAAGCTAATCTGGATATTCTTTACTATCATCTGTTTTGCTCATGTGCTAGAAAAGTTTTCACTTACAGAGAAGTATTTGTTGTAAACAAGATGATTTGGCCAGCGGCTTTCAAGTGTAAAGCGTAGCTGGTTTACAACATTATTTTTAATCTATATTCCAGGTTATACTACCAGTTTTTTGTCTGTAATTCCCTAGGTTCTTGCAGATCTCTCAGAAAAGTATAATTTGGCTGTGGACTTACGTAGCACTTCAATTTGGCCAATTTGATTTGACCTCTGTGCTTTTACTTTTGACGTTTCTCTGACTGTGATCGTCTACCTTTGTTACGTTTAAAGACATTTTTCGAGTTTCTTCTATAATAAAACCCAGTACAGAGAAATACTTTAGCTTTTCAAGAGAGTCTTTATCCTACAAAATTACTTTCTTAATGCCCTTGTGGCTAAGCCTATCCCCTCGCTCTCTTGCAGCTTGTCTGCTTATGAGATAATTAAAGTTTTTTTATCTTTGACTGTCTGATCTTTGCATTCTCTCTTAGCTCATCTGTTACATCCTACGTTTAACTACCAGAGTTTATTACTCACACAGCTTTGAAAGAAAAATATTATCTGTGCCACATCTCTTGCGCTGTTGGCACGATAACCTCTAACCTCTGCGGTTCCGTTCTCTATTGTAAAGCATAAAGACAAAAAGAAAATTTTCATACTCCTGCTACTTTGGTGATTTCTTAATGATTTGTCTTTTTTTGATTAAATGGTTTTTAGCTCTGTTTTTTTTTCAGATGGTACAGTTTTTACTGAGGTCTACTGTGTGAATGTTAAACGCTTGGAAAAGGTTCAGGAACAAAACGGGTAAGCTGACTGCTGTACTACTAAAACATTACGTTAGCATCAATAAAGACATCACAGCTTCTTTCCACAAATAAATCAGTTGCTGTTTTGTCTCCTGCTAAATAGACACTCTTCAGGTGTAAAAATCCATTACAAAGTTAGTATAATATTGGAAAACTGATTATTTCTTAAATAGCTAAACTTTTTAACTAGTCTGTACTAAAATACTGTCCGTGACTGGCACATCTCTGTAACTCTTTCCGTCCTCAGTTAAGAAAGATACTTTATGCCTGGGTGGAAATTTAAAACTGGATGAAGACCTTTTTAAAAACTGATGAAGATAGGATTTTTGTAACATTTATCTTTAACATTAATTTTCACAAATGGCTAAGCAAACCCTTTTGTGAGGATGACGACCTGAAGATTGCTCCAGATGTTTGGGTGAACAAATAATTTTTCATAAAAGAAATTCAGTTGGTGAAATTGCAGCTTGTAACTTCCCATACACATACGGTACGCTGCAGGCCAGGTGCTTCGTATGGGCACCCGTATCTAAACGCTGCTCTCACTCACGGGAGCGGAGTCTTTTTTTTTGCACAAGAAAGTACAAGGGTAGGCAGCTCAGGAGGAAAAAAGGACTTCACCAGTCTGAGTCAAGAAAAGCGAAAAGAAATTCTACTTTACAATGGGTGTGCATCTGGGAAAATGGAATGAAAACAAAATTTCAATTAAAACTCAGAAGCATATTATGGGAAAGAAAGTTAGAGAAAGGAAATAATTTACTGTGGATAATTCCAGGTACTATTAAATGTTTAACTGCCATATCAAAAGGAAATAGCAGAGCTGTTTCAGCAAGAGGTCCTTACACTTACTCATTTATTCCCACTTTGCGTCTGCAATAACGTGGCATTAGATCTTTCTTGCCTATCCTGTTTTATCCCTGCGATGTTTTTCTCCCTCGTGGAGTTCCTTCCCGAAAAAACCTGGGGCGCGCACATGGACCTGTATAGAACATACACCAAATGAAATCCTTTGATATTACAGCAACTGCCAACGCAAAATTTATTTCTCAAAAAGGAAACCTCTGCAAATAGCAGTAATCGTGGGTTTCTAGCAATAATTAATTATTTTCCAAGTTAACCCATGTAAATCATGTGAAAAGTTAACACTCACTGCTTAATATAAAGCCACCATCAACGTTTCCCACGTTATTAGGATAGTCATGCTTACGCCACAGTAATACAGCTCCTTCTTCTTAATTCATACAATACAATCGCCACTAAAAATGTATAGGGTTTTTTTTGTGGTGGTGGTTTGGTTGATACACTAAACGCAAATACAGCATTTTTTTTTCTTAAAACCATAAAATTTAGTTCATGAGAATTATTTGACCTCTGTGCTAGGAAAATGCAGCTATATAGGGTACTTGAAATTTAGTCAACATGCAGTACGTTGATAATCTCAGGCATGTATCTACTTAACTCTGTCCTCAAAGTGCCACTGTTTGTCCGCATGTATGTTACNAAATTCATACAATACAATCGACACTAAAAATGTATAGGGGTTTTTTTTTGTGGTGGTGGTTTGGTTGATACACTAAACGCAAATACAGCATTTTTTTTTCTTAAAACCATAAAATTTAGTTCATGAGAATTATTTGACCTCTGTGCTAGGAAAATGCAGCTATATAGGGTACTTGAAATTTAGTCAACATACAGTACGTTGATAATTGCAGGCATGTATCTACTTAACTCTGTCCTCAAAGTGCCACTGTTTGTCCGCATGTATGTTACTTTGGCCGGTTTCCCTGATTCCTCCTTCCACAGAGCACTGCAGTGTTTAGCAGCCCGAGGATTTCATCGCAACCATCTTCAGAGCCCTCCTAATGCCTACAGGAGGCATTCTCAAGGTTAAAGTTAGCCTCAACCTCCCAAACCATCTCCCAAAGCTCCCTGTGAAGCCAACGGAGAGAGGTTCCTCCAGGAGCAGGAACCTCAGCGGCAGTGATGCACTTGCTGAGGAGTTCCCTGCTCTGTGGGTCACGGAGCAAGCCAAAGGATGCTAGCTTCATTACGCTACCGCTAGCTTTTGTGAACCTCGACGTACAGATATGTAAGAGTTCTCTATGCAATGAGCTACAATAGGCTTCTTGAAACGCTTGGCTTTTGAATCATTTATCTGTCCCGCATCTGTGAAACTTCTGGTGATGAAGCTGCCCGGCCCGCGCAGACAGTGAGCGGGCATTATATGTAGCCCAGCAAACAGCGGCCGTATGTCCAAGAATTTGTTTATATTTTGTCCTTGTTGTATTCCATTGGCAAGAAAATGTCTTATTTTCTCCCTTGTGATTTTCATAGAATCATAGAATAGTTTGGGTTAGAAGGGACCTTCAAAGGTCACCTATTCCAACGCCGCTACCACAAGCACGAGCGTTTTCCCAGGACGCTTATGAGCAGGCCCACACGGCCAGCTGGTAGGCCTGGGGTCACTTAAGAACAAAAACGTGAAGTGACTTAGAAGCCCAAACCACCGACGCCAGGACAACTTGGGCTCCTGCAAGGGTGCGCGCTGTTCAACAGCGTGACGCAGAATTTCCAGAGTTGGCACTGACAGCTCTCCAACTAGCTCTGCACCACAAGCTGCAGCGGTCGCATTTCTGGCAGGACTTGCACACGGCGATGCTCATGGGGAGGCACTCTGTTGTGCGCTACAGACATACCGCGAAACAAGTGCTTTTAGTAATTCCACAGGAAGAACAGACTTTACACGGGCTGTCTATCAATAAGGTCACTTGGGTTGGAAGTGATGTGTTGGTTTCCTTTCTTTCCCTTGGATACAGAAATAAGGATACAGCTAGTGCAGACGGACTTATTCTTGTATAATAGAGGCCTTACAAGTTTGTTACTCAAGCAGGTTAAGCTATAACATCATGAATCCACGGGGTATTGTGTTAATGACTGGTTTCTTCAGCTTTGTCCTGTTTCCCTGTACTGCTGTGGTTAAAGCAGAAAACGAGGGAGAAATTGAGTCATTTGATAGACGTACACTGTAGTTAATGTTTGCGTGGTTTTATTTAATAACGTTACATTTTGTTACAAAAGCATCTTTAAAAATGTGAAAAAAGAATGCACCGGTCACTGTTATTGCTTTGGTGTTTTAAGACACATTTCAAATTCTCCTTTATCTCCTTACTCCTGTCCAGTAAAGGAGCAGATACGTCAGATTGCAGTGGTTNCGTTTGCGTGATTTTATTTAATAACGTTACATTTTGTTACAAAAACATCTTTAAAAATGTGAAAAAAGAATGCACCGGTCACTGTTATTGCTTTGGTGTTTTAAGACACATTTCAAATTCTCCTTTATCTCCTTACTCCTGTCCAGTAAAGGACCAGATACGTCAGATTGCAGTGGTTTCCTTGGATAACACAGGATGTTGAAGCATCTTTGGTTTTTTCCCCTCTTCAAAGTCATACTCAGGTAATAGTCAGTGGAATGTATCTACTTATGTCTTCACCTTAGAGTAAATTAGACACATTTCTACCAGACATCTTCTGGTTCATCCTTTATTGTTGGGCTTTTATTTCATCAATAATATGCACCAGCCTATCATTTTAGACATCCTCAAGCTCCGACTGTTTTTGCTCAGGGATACCACACTGAAGAGATTTTCAGGAGCTGTCCAGGAAAGGAGGTTCTGCTAGACTTAGTGGCTAGAGCCACCAACTGCAGCGAATTCCTGATGACAGTTCCATTGCTATAAGATCAACAGCCTACACATACTGTGCAGAAGAACATGAAGCATCAAGCAGCTTTTACAGAGTGTGTGAATTTAACAGTATAAATAACCTAGAGCAATGGTACCGCACCCAGTGTCGCGCCTGGGCGAGAACCGGAGTATAATGCCAGAACCTTATTGTGTACTTCTAACTCAAGAGAAAATTGATAAATGTTAATTCCACACCCGCTGGCTGCTAAATTTTGACAAAACCTTCTTTAAAGTCCTGAGGGAAGTGGAGGATTAATGCCACGGTCTCACAAATCCAGTCTTGTTCAGTTCTTGACCTGGTTCCTGTGATACAGCGGAAACGTGCAACAAGAAAGAAGGAACAGCATCACCAACTTCCTGAGCGCAGAGGTTAAGAATTCTAACAGAGCCAGCCTGCTAAAAGCGTACTCGGGTAACTAAGCTACCTGAAGGCCTTCTGCCAGTTAGAAGATGAGTTTAACCGCAGGTCGAATTAGGATTTATTTGTGTTGAAATCATGTGGTCATAGACTGAAAAAAAGGATAGCAGAAACAAAACTTAGGCGCTGTTGTCAAACTATGCAGACGTAAAGCAGAACACACCTGGAAGGCAACAGAAGACGAAGAGAGAAACTTGGGATGCTTGATACACCTAGGGCAGTGTATTTTAAAGAATCATCTACTTCAGTGTGCAAGCTAAACCAAAATCNGCAGAAACAAAGCTTAGGTGCTGTTGTCAAACTATGCAGACGTAAAGCAGAACACACCTGGAAGGCAACAGAAGACGAAGAGAGAAACTTGGGATGCTTGATACACCTAGGGCAGTGTATTTTAAAGAATCATCTACTTCAGTGTGCAAGCTAAACCAAAATCTTTTAAAAATCAGTCGGAGAAAGAGAACACCACAATGACATTCAGAGAGGACTGGAATAATTTTCTTTCAAATCAATACATTTTCCAAGTGATACTTATTTTTCAGAGATATGACACAGGGACATCAGAGGTGCCGTGCACCGTATTAATGCTTTCCCTTTACAAAATGGAAAAAAAAAAAGGAGAGGTGAGAAAAAAAGAGGGAAAATGTCAATAGCCTTCAAAGACTGGAAAAAGAGAAATGAAGTTTATAAGGACGTGGCGTGAAATGCTAATCTCAAAACTCACATAAGGAGTGATATTTGTGGAAGAAGTTTTCATAAATTTCTGTCATAACGTGCAGCGTTCTTGTAATTGACGGAACAGCTGGGGCGAGAGGAAGGGATTTGACAACAGGATGCACGCGATGCAAAGGGCTTGCAAAAATTATGGGAAATGCAACATTAAATTATCTTTTACACATTCAGAGACATCCAAAAGCATTTCCTCTAGTAGCATTTTCATTTTGGTAGGCACAGAGTAACGAGATCGGATTGGGTTATTTTGCTTCTACATGTATAAATGTCTATGCTGTCTCCCCCAAAAAAGACAAATTGACAAAAAGCATTAAAACTGATTGAACGATGTTACAGCTTTGCGGTAGGAAATCATCTTTTGAGTTCAGATGCAAACACGGCTCTTTCAAATCAGAACTGATGGACAGAAAGAACACGGCCAGGATTAATTGGCTGTAGTCGGAGTGCAGTGACTGCAGGAAGGAAAATATTGATGGGGCTGATACCAGAGGAAAGAAAAAACCACCTTGAGATTCTGCAGTGTCAGCGAAAGATAGGGAGATTCATCTTAAAAGGGAGGAACAACCGGAATAAAAACCCCAGAAGGGCCTCCCATTTGAAGAGTAAGATACCAGCAGCAGAAAACCTAAGCGGAGGATGCGAGTGAGCAGACGAGCAGCACAGTTTCACAAAGCCCTCTCTTGCCACGAACCCTAATAAACCCACAGCGCTCGGCTTCACTCTGTGATGATGGTATGTCTATCTTCTGTGCCAATGCGCTCGCTCCCTGCGGCAGCTTTTGCTGGTGTTCAGAGGCGCCAGGTGAATACAGCCGGGCGCCCACCCTCCGTGCTCTTTCGGTATCGTTTTAACCACGGAAATTGGGAAGCGGGAGTAGTTAGAAGAACTTGAAGCATACACCTACAGATACCGCAAGTATTAAATCTGTGGTTTCAAATTCTCTGAAGTAGTCCCGATAAGGAGATGTTTGTAAACAATACGTAAGCTGCTTTATGCTCGCATAAAATAGAACAACTTCAGATGATGTCGGTATGTCAAAGCTGTTCTCTGCCTTTAATTAACTGGTGAATAGAAAGAAAAATTCTCAAACTCACCATTTCTTAGTTGCAAATAACGCACCCTGTTTTGTAAGCACTCAATTAGAAATGTTTTCTCTTCCAGCAGTAGAGCACTCATAATTCTATTAGGAAGTCTGAAATAAATAAGCTTAGAATTGGGCAGCTGTTCACAAATTAGCACTGTCACAGAACTCAACTTCTTAAAATCCTTCTATTGTGCAGGCTCAGGATTTATTTTTAACCCACAGTACACCACTATACTTGAAATTTAACTCCTTGTTAGCTACGTGCTGCTTCAGTATGAGCGCATCTATACAGAAACACATCGCGCTTTTCAGCGTACGCAGAGAAGCAGGAGCAAGCTATACTACTGCTGTCGGCGGAGTTACGAACCTTAACCGAGGTAGGAAGAAGGTAATGGTTGATAGCAACCTAGCACGTTCCGTCATGCGTGGAATTCTGACGGCGGCATTGAAGGAGGCGATTAAGCCACTTCCAGGTTTGAACGTTACTTGGAGGCTGACTGCAATGCAGCAGATGCTCTCCCAAGGTGTGGGTGGCATCTTCCCACCACAAGAGAGATTTCAATGAACTGCATGGTTTCGGATGGATTCATGTAACGCCTTGCAATATCAAACCCCACCAATGCATTTTTTTTAACACGGGAAATTCTGCAAGCGATACGAATGACATTTGGGTAAGGCCTCAGGAAAACATATTGAACGAGTACTTGGAAAATCTGTTTTCTCCTTTTATAGCGCACTTCATTTCTTTATGAGTAATATTTCTGTTATTGTTGTAGGTACCAAGGCCAAACCTCTCTGCATTGAAACGGAGCAAACGCAAATGCGTTGCGAGACACCGTGTTTACACCACGATGGGTAATGACTGTTCATTTAATTGTAAGAGAGAACATTTGCGGTTTATTTTTGAGCCAAAAAGATTGTTGGCCACTGTTATACTGATGAAAACGTGATACTGTTTAAAATGTGGCAGCAGTTACTGACAGAATCAAAACTAACCCCCAGAAAACCCTGCATATAGAATGTCTGTTTTCCAAATACGAATGAGGTCACCCTTGGATGTGATCTATGTGTTATTAAAATGAAAGATTTCCCTAGGCAGAAAGCCATCAAGCCTGAATTAATGCCATAAATATCTAACAGCTACTTCAGGTGAATAATTCTGATTAAAATATTGCTGCAGTTTTCTCAAGTCACACTCCAGGAATATTAGTCTGGAAATTAAGAATACAACGTCCCGCACATACTAGCACGCTTATACACGATACGGCGGAGAATTCGACGCGAGTTTCGTTAAATATTTGGTGGTGTGCCTTTGGCGGGGAGAGGAGGTACCACTGGTGCCTCTGGCATAGTCCCAGCTCAGCGGCTGCAGTGCCCGCACAGGACGTGAGGACTGCGTTTAATTTTCTCGGGTGGCTAAGGGAACGTCGACCTGCAGCTCCCATTTCCCGTGAGAGCTGGGGAGATTGCTGGCGAATCAGGCGGGAAGGAAACTTCTCTCAGTCCATCCTGTTAAAGCCATATCACTTTGTACAGAATCACTAAGTATTAATTGGGCCAGAAAGTAGGCAGGGTGATGCTGTGGGCAGCTGGGTCCTACGCCTGTCTCCAATCCATGTTCAATTTTCTCCCGGTAAACAGCCTTTAGAGCAGGGACTTGGACCCAGGCCTGCTCACCTGAAGTCGTATGAAATTACTGTCCGTTGCTGGCATGTCCAGGGACACAGCATCCCTGCATCCCGGCACAGTGGGGGCTGGCAGGGCCCCCTGGAGATCCCCCAGCCCAACCCCCGCTAAAGCAGGTGCCCCCAGCGCAGGGGGCACAGGGACGCGGCCAGGCGGGGTTGGATCTCTCCGCACAAGGAGACTCCACAGCCTCCCTGGGCAGCCTGGGCCAGGGCTCGGGCACCCTCACGCCAAACAAGTTCTTCCTCACGCTCAGGGGGAACTGCCCGGGCTCCAGTGTGTGCCCGGTGCCCCTCG
>VZSC01009456.1:4807-21480 GCA_013398225.1 Steatornis caripensis
CCCCCCCCCCCCCCCCCCCCCCCCGAGGAGAAGCCCTGAAAAACTCTCCTGGCTTGGGATTTCAGCGTGGAGGTGGGTGCGCAGCGCCGAGCACCCCGGGGGACGCAGCAAACAGCGCCCAGGGCTGCCTGTGCCGCAGCCGGGGCCGGAGGACACAGGGCTCCCGGGGGCTGCGTGGGTGACAGCAGGGCACAGCCACACTGTGCTGCCCAGCCGGCCAGGCCCTTTCCCCGTTTGATTTTCCAAGGATGCTTCTGGAGTTTCAGACCCTTCACTGGAAGGTGTCCTCCCAAGAGAAAAACACGCGAGTCACGCGTTGACCGAGCGAACAGCGCGGTGGCCGGGACATGCCTTGTGCTTTCCTAAGTAGAGTGGGTCACACAGACACGCACATGCGCGCTGCCTATAACTGTAGCTGAAAACCAAGGACAACAAATATGGAATGGATCAGAAAGATAAATAGCATAAAATCAGCAACAGTCCAGTCCCACACTTGCCATTTGTTATAGGGAGAAGAAGTAAATGGGATTCACATGTCGAGCATTAGCTGGTTGTTAGTCTGTAAGATAATATTAACTTTAGTGCTCGCTGGTTTACTCCAGTTTTCCAAAGGCAGTTCCAGGAGGCACCCAGCCTGTAATTTAGGATGGCACATACTGTGTGAAAGAGGCTTTGGCACCGGGGCCTACCAGCACGTCAAGGTAATATTAACATAACAAAAGTCTTGGAGAGGGAGTAGGAGCTCATAAATTAATGTATTCTACTGTTTTAATGCTAGGAGCTAACAATGCGTTTCCTGTTCAGCTGATCGTCCCCGCTGCAGCCTAACAGCTGTTTTAAAGGTGCTGTGAAATTAAAGAGAGGGAAGATGATTGTCTTTAAATCAATGTTTAATGATGTGTTATTAGGAGAAAAGTCTTCTTCCAGCAGATGTTTACATGCCGAGGGTGGAGGGGAGCTTCCCAGGCTGCCTGCCCCGAGTCCCACCGGTCTCGCAGATGGCCCTGATGTCCCCAGCACGGGGGCACAGCTCACTCGGCACCGGGCTCGGCTGAGGGCTGGCACCGGGAAAGGCTTTGCCCAGGTCTTCAGGTGGGTGCTGAGGAAACTCCTCGAGGATGCTGAGTTGCTGCAAGGTTTTCAAGTAGTGACTATGATCGGGCGAACGTGGCAAATGTTGAGAACATTCTGCCCGCGTTCAGTGCAGCTCAGGGCTGCCAGGGTCCTTCCCCCATAAAGATCAGATATGGATGCAGGAATATCCCCCTGAGCAGGAGTCTGTTCTGGAGGGACAAGCTCCGAGTGATCTCCCTTTTAGCGGGGGCTTGGAAGAGCTCTGGAGAGGCAAACCACTGCTCAAAGACCACGCAGCAAAGGAGTGGGGCTGGGGCTGGCCCATGGGCCTTTGGGCTGCACGGACAGGTTATATACAGACCCCATCCCTCCTGGACTGGGGGACCATCCTTGTTGAACTTACATACTGGCTGGAAACCTGAGCTCTTCGCTCACAGGGGTCAGTTGGACTGGAACATCTCTGGCCAGGCACTAACAGCAAGCTCCAGGTGCAGGAACAAACCCGTAGCTTTGAGGCAAGATGTAGGAGTGAACTTCTGGTTGTGGTGCCTAAAATAAGGTGGAAACAGAAGCTGTGAGTGTAAATCTTTCTGTAGGTGCCTAAGTCTTGTTATTTCCTTTGCGCTTGATCCAAAGACAGATTAATTAGTCACAGTGTCTGTGCTTCAGCTTCCAGTTTAAAAGATGGCCATCGTAAAGCTTCTCCACCAGAGAAGACATCAGATGGGGTGGGGAGGGAAGGGTCATCCGCTGCTGGGCGCCTCATCGCCAGGTGACCCTCGTGCTGTCAACCAAAACAGCATCAAGTCGACTCCAATCCAGGTTTCCGAAAGGATGGTTTCCACAGCCCCGTTCCCATTCCACATGATGGTGGCACAAACCGTTTGTACACAAACAGAAGAACCCTTTGCAATTTGATTTTTTTAATCGTCACAGACATTCCTTAAAAGAAAGTCTCTCTGCGTTTCCAAATATAGCGAAGAAATTACTCTGCAAGCTCGCCCATTCCTTTATTTGCAGCCTGCCCTGTTAGAGCATCCTTGGAATAGAGTCTAAGAGGCCACACTGCTTCTTTGGGAGCAACTGGGATGCTTGGAACATGACCGGGTTGTAACGTTTCTAAACTTCCCAGAAGAGGCAAATTGTAAAGGAATAAGCACTCTGTGCACGCACATTTGTTTTGGAGCCAAATGGAAAGGAGAGCTCAGAAAAAAAAAAATGACAAATTGTTTGGAAAATATTGTCCTTCCCGAGACAGACCTAACCGTACGGGGGGAAGGGAGTCAATGCTGAAATTTTCCCTTCATATTCGAGTCCAGCAGCCCTCCCATTCACTCCGCTGGGAGGTTTGCGTGAGTCAGACCTGCAAGATCATCCGTTCCAGCACATCAATCCCCTCCCTCCTTCACTCCTATTCCCCGCCGAAAGAAGTGGGGAACAGGAGTGAAGCGGGGGTCCCCCCCCTGAGGTTTATGGCAAGAGCAATGGGATGGGGCTCAGCGCTCTCCCTGTCCCTCCTAACCTCTTCCGCAGCCTGGCATCACTGAAGATGAGCTATAGCGAGGGAAAAGGCAGAGCAGCTCCGTCACTTAGAAGACGTATCTGTGAGTTTATGCGGATCATCGCAAAGAGCCTGAAGCACGCTGGAGCAGGGAAAATTAAGTATGAGGAGTGGGAGAAGTCCTCTTTCCAGCCATGCCCAGCCTCCTGCTGTGATTCCAGCAAGTCGTATGAGGTTTATGTGCCTGCAACCAACCACCCCAACCTCCCCCCAAGGGTATGGGCTGGTTAAGGTGTCTGGCAAATGGAAGCAGCTACAAAAGAATGGAGTTTACTGGCAGTTTGATCATGCCTGTGAAAGGCTGCTTCTGTAGCTGCACTGGATCCATAATGCTGGACCTGGTGTCTTTGTGGACAAAATGAGAGGTGCTTTGCTGCCTTGGCGGTTTCATGGAAACATAGNGGAAACAGCTATAAAAGAATGGAGTTTACTGGCAGTTTGATCATGCCTGTGAAAGGCTGCTTCTGTAGCTGCACTGGATCCATAATGCTGGACCTGGTGTCTTTGTGGACAAAATGAGAGGTGCTTTGCTGCCTTGGCGGTTTCATGGAAACATAGAAAGCGCTTGTTGTGGCAAGGAAATCCCTTCACTCCTTTTAAATCACTGAATTTATCATCATGGTCTTCTTTAAGTAATAAACAAACGCGATATTTATACATCCCCAACTGCTGATCGTGGCATTTATGCAACGACAGAAAAGGCTGCAGCGATGGCGTACATCAGCAATTAGCAGCGTGCAGAGCGTGCAAGATGCTTTGAAAGGAGATGTTGGGAAAGAGGTTTTTTTTTGTGTGTGTGATTGTGTTTATTCCATGGTGACATGCTGTTAACAAGCTGCAAACCAAGGATCACCCGCAACAAACAAAAACAAACAAACAAAGTTTTGTAGAGGGTGGTAATACTTAGTTTAATTCTCCTAGGCCTTTAAAAATAGTTATAGCCCTGTTTGTGACAACTGGAAAGGCCACGTTTACTCCAATAAAGCTACTTGTTATTCTTCCAGAATGACATTTGGAGATGTTTCCTTATACAATGTAGACATTAATGGGAGTAGGTCTCAATCAATGAAATATTGATGTATTGCTCATCTTTGCACCAGCAGGATTTTTGATTGTGCAGCGTGTGGTCAGCTGTTTACTTGCCAGTTAAATCGCAAGACATTTAACGACTTTCTAGGGATCTGTCTGAGGACTTACTGCCAAAGAACAGGATCTCGGGGATTTGGGCATTAGTGAAAAGTTACTTCAGGTCTAGACATCGATCCAAGTATCTCTAGTGCAGTTTATTCCATGCACTACAGATTTTGGGGGAAAGACATAAATGGCACATGTACCTTCAAACCAACACACACGCCTCCCGTGTTCTCACAAGGTAGTCGTTACATCTGCCACCACGCGCTCTGCTGGGCTCAGTGTTATTCATCTGTGTTTTAGCAGCACAGCAGTGCCTTAGCTCGTGCGCTGTCTGAATGTCGTATCTTAACGCGCCATCTATTAGACCTTGGCATCGTCTTAAACTGGCTTCTTAGGCCTTGGCACTGAAAAACCCCAGATAGATATAATACAACTACAGATACTCAGGCCTACCTTCAGTTGAGAAGCGTTTAGCTTCGGCCTTAACAGGGACCGAGCACCTATTTAAGAGTAAATTCGTGCTCGTTCATGAAGAGACGGCTGAGGGCAGGCATGTGCGGTATTCTGGGCACCTCTCACTGGGTTTGTACTTTATTCCTCGCCTTTCCCCAGGTATTGCCTTTGGGCCATGGCGAGAGGCAGGAGAGAGGCCTTTGGCCTGGCCGCCCTTCATTTCTGGTGTTGAATAGCGCCGTGGAGAAAGACTCTTTTAGAGCCAGGACTGCCTCCTCTCCAGCCCTGGGGGACCTTCTCTGTCTTGCATGATTATCGTTGTATCTATTACAATTAATGACTTTCAAAGTTGTTCTAAAACTATTTAAGTGCCTGGTGATCCATCTGAAACTCATCTCCATTCTGTGCACAGGTCGCAGGCGTTAATCTTTATAGGTGACCGCGCTGGCCTGCAAGTGGGAATGAGGTAAATACACATTATTTGGCAGGAGCTGTATATCGGATAGCGCTTTCTGGCAGCACGCGCGGGGCCTCATACAAATGAAAACTGATGGCTTAATATTTTGTTACATTTTTCCCACCAGAGTTATTACCTCCTAATTGCAGGGACGGATTAAACAAAAAAGAGTGCGCTCGGCCAGGGGGACGCTGCCATGTGTCAGCCTTGAGCTGTCACCCGGGGAGCAAGGGCTGGGGGGCTCCGCTCCTGCTCCCACCTTCTGCCCTGGCCATGCTCAGCACCAGCACATCCCACCATGAGCGAGTGAAGCTGGGGTTAAACACAGGCTGGTGCTGCACTAGAGGCGTCATTTCTGAGGGAATTTGCACTTTCTGTGCGGTTCCAGGGACAAGGGGGGCTGCAACCAACTCTGCACTGATTTCTGAATATGTATCTCGTTACTCATGGACCCACCATACAAAGCTGTATTTAGATGATCTCTTTAATTGCCAAACCTATCCCCGAGGTCTGCTGAATTCACTGAGGCAGAAAGGAGAGGTGGCTTCCAGAGGGAGCCTGAGAGTGGCCGTTGGAGCTAACGTGACGAAACATCATTTTATATGCCTTTGTGTGTTTTACAGCACAGTTGGGTGCTGGGCTGAGGGTGCTCAAGGTGGATTTGGTAGTTGCACGTGCAAAGATCGGCTGGATCTTGTTTTTCTCAAAAGCTTTGTGCTGCGTGAGCTTCCTCAAAGAGCTTCCTCAAAGAGCTCCCCAGTGCACCTGCTGTGCTCCTCCTGCCGTCCCGCCCTGGCTCTCCCCATGGGCCGGAGGATGTCATCCTGCCAAAGATGCCCAGACCACCACACTTCTGCTCTCCTGAGACCTCTCGGTTTTAGGCCACAGTTTCAAAGCCGAACTGCCAGCTTTCTGGCCCACGGCAGAGGTCTTGTTGGTGTCTCCATCTCTGCTTTACCATGATCCGCAGCAAAAGTTCAGAGGCACGTACCTCGGAAGGCAAAGCACAGAATAAGGATTTTCACCATCATCCCTCTGCCTGCTTTCAAAATCGGCAGGGCATTTTGGTGAGAGAGAGACACAATTTTTGTGCTTCTTTTAACAGCGCAGAGAAAATAATGATAGAGCCTTTACAGAGAATGGCTTGTCCGTGCCATGGGGCATAGGCAAGTTTTTATACTCTGTTTGCACAGGGCAAAGCCGGATGGCTCTGGAGGAGGGCCGGACCTCTGGGAGGTACCAGCCCAGGCTGGAAACTCACCCGGGCTCAGGAGAGGGAAGGTGTTTCTGGCCACTGCAAATACGGAGCATGATGTAAATACATTTTCTCCAAAGCTATGAAAGGGCTGAGCTCTCTCCTTCTGAAACATGGCTACACTAAACCGAAGATGCTCATAGCAATGAAAGAGCAAGAAAATGAAAGAGTTTGGGTGCAAATATTTGGCGTTTAGAAAGCAGACAAATTGTCCGTGTTTGTATGCTAAAAACACCTTCAGCATTTTTGCTCTCCCAAGGGGAACATCTATGGAAGAAAACTAACCTGGAGCTCTCCCGATGACTGGGATGACAGCAACGTAATCACAAAAACTAGGTATAGGTTAAAATTAAACACCTGCGTGGAAAGTGTTTGCAGAAGTTAAGTCCTCAGTTGCCTGTGAGCAAGACAATTAAAGGCATTCATCCAGCTCGATGAAATACCATGAGATCTATGGATGGGAAGTGCTAAGCATTACAATTGTTATTTACTATATATTAATACTCGTTATTCAGGAGGATTTGTATGTGGAGAGAACTTGGAGGATCTGGTCTGGCTCTGTATGCTGGCACTCTTGAGGGATTTCTTAGTGTCTACCACAATTATAGATGAGAACTGAGTGAAACCTTGTGGTTTTACTCTAGAAAACATTAAATTCAGCAACTGCCCATGTTTCCAGGAAAAAAAAAAATCTTTCAGAATGTATTTGACCAGTATTTCAATGGTGTGGCTGGAGAGGAGTCTTTTTAAAAAGGGATCACACGGGGCTATAGGGAAAGCTGTAGGCTTAGGCTTCCAGTCATAAAATTGATTACTGTGCACGAGGGCGTCAGGTATTTTAATACTCCTCTGTCTCCCCCAGCCTGCAGAGATAATCCACCTGCACGTGCTGTACACAGAGGTGCTTTTGTCTCTGTGTTGTTCGTAGTGGTTAATGTTTTGCGTGAAGTTGTACCTGTCTGAGGCTTTTCTTGCTTCACCTTTTGGTACCTGCAAAGGAGAGCAGAACGCTTCCCCGCTGACTCGGGGAAGCTGGATTTTCATGTTTTGAAGGATGACACATCTTTCTGGGTGAGCTACAAAAATTGCCAAAAAACATCTAAGGTGTGTTTGTATAATTGCTTACTGTACGTCTTCAGATTAGCGAGTGCATTTAGATGTTTAGTTTTAAGTCCCGGAGTTTATTCTGCTTCATGCTTAAGTAAACACTGGAAGTTTGGATCCTCCATACCGGATAAGACCTCTGGTTCATCAGGTCTGGTATCCTGCCTCTGGCAGTGACTCACATCTGATAGTGGGAGAAGCTGCCGTGCCGGAGCATGACGGTGCAGCCGGGATGCGCGCGCTGGGACGCGGGCAACGACTGGGCACCGCACGCTCCTCTCTTGCCAATGCTGGGCAGCAAACCCTTACGTTTCCCACCCTTACGTCTTCATTAGTTCTAAACCACCATAAAATGTTAGAAATGCTTCTTCAAAAGAGCCTCATCATCTTCATCAATAGCGCCTGCAAAACTGCTACTGCTCGGTCTTTTCCACTTTGTGGCCACACCGGCATTCTGCCACGAGAAACCTCCTGTGGTTTCTGCTCTTGCATACCAGCGAGTCCCTGCGTAGCTCCCCCCTGGTGTGCTGGGGTCCTCGGTCATGGCTCACACGTATAAATCGCTGGTATTTAAGATTGCAAGTGGGAAAAGCATTCCCCAGGCTTACTTCAGCATTTGTAACCACTCCTCCCATCGCTACGGTGCCTCTGAGCTGAGCTGTAGTTTGTTTTTTTTAAACTTCAACCCTTACGTGACATATAATAACTCTAAACTGTGTTACAAGCCAAGATTACAAGGTATAACATGAGGTGAAACAGTATATGGGAAATAAGGATGCATGAAAGGTTTTGTACAAAGGAAGTAACCCACTGTACATAAACTGGGTAGTTGCTCAGGGCAAACCTTTAGGATTTGATGGATTATTATCCCTGGGATCCAGTGTTAAAGTCTGTTTATTTATTATAGCTGCCCAGTCCTCCTCCTCCCACCATGTCCCAGCCTTGGGGCTCTGAAAGACGCAGAAATGCCACCTCTCCCTGACTGCCCCTTCACCGATCCTTGTCACTTGGCGTTCTCCCTTCAAGTCTGGAGTTCAGACCTGTGCCGCAATCCTGCTGTCTACTCTTAAATGAACAGGAGAAACACGGTGCAGCTGTGGAGGTTTAGCGCTCCTGCCCTGGTGGTTGCTCTATCCCCTGGTCCCTTGTGTCTGGGTGTCCCAGCCCTGCCACCCCACTGACACCGCTGCTGCCAAGGCCTTGCACCTCAGGCTTTTCGCAAGAGCTACGAAAGGCGATATTGTTCCAGTTGTTACCACCTAGCATTTCCAATCCCCTAATTACAAATGCAAATGCAGTGAGTCAGATCCCGATGCATGGCTCTTCCCAGGTGCCTTCCTCTTTTTTGGGTGACTGACTCTTCCTCGTCAAGGCTGGATGGAAAATCCCCCATGAAAATGACTGGAAATTCTCTTTTCTGGAGGGGATCAGTGGTTTGCAGGGTACAAAAGCTTCATAGATCTGACTGAAGGAATACTTTGGTGCTGAACTGAGGCCAGTCCAGGTCCCTCTCATGACAAAAGAGGCAGCAAAAGGACAAGGAGATTAGCAGTGAGCTTGCAATTCTCCATTCCTTTTTTTTTTTTCAGCACTGCATTTGGATCAATTTGTTTTGCATCTCTCCGGTTCATGCTGTCTAACTGCAAATTTAAAAACAGTGGGAAATTATCCAACACCACTGTTCTTCTTTTTTTTTTTTTAAGTTCAGGTTGTATTTGTTTTGGTTGGAATTTGGGAGAAGTGGCTGTGCCCTAAAGGCAAGAGGTGTGCCTGGCAGAGCAGGGTACGTCCCTAATCCGCTGACTGCAGTGACACTCCTGGCAGGGCTGGGAACTGGGAGTCTCTTTTGTCTCTGACAAAAGGAGCATCGTCTTAGAAGCGTGTGTGACTTGATAAGATATTCCTTCTGTAGAGATGGAAAGGAAATAACCTTGGAGGCCAGAGACAGAAATTACATTATCCATTACGCCTGGCAGCGCATAGCCCAGGGTTTAGTCATGGGTAGTCGTAACCTTCTAAACTGCTGTGCTCCCATGGCTCCCCTGGAAGGATTATTCCGCAGCCGAACACATTTCATCGTTGGGAAATATTTCCTGATATTCAGCCTAAACCCTTCCTTTCTTAGTCTCATCCCATTACTCTTAGTTATGTCCCATGTATAACTGTAAATAATTCCTCTCCGTCCTTGTTGTTTACAGCCTCCAAATACTTGTAGGCTGTTATCATGTCCGCTTGGTCGTCTCTTAGCTGAGCTATATGTATTTGGCTCATTTAACCTCTCCTTAGAACTCAGCCCACACTCTCCATCCCGGCCACCCTACTGTGGTCCTATGCCTTTCTCCAGCCCCTTCCCAGTCCCTTCTCTGCCACTGTTGTGCCATGAGGGGCTCTGATTGGGACGCAGCCTTCCCTGCACAGGTCCCTGCAGAGCCAGGAGGGAAGAGCTGTCCCTGCGGAGTGTCCGTCGGGACACACACTGGTCCCCATGCCCTGGCCGGGCTGTCACCGTCCCACACCTCATGGTGCTCCTTTCCCGTCTCCTGCAGCTTCTTAACGCGGAGCCAAGCTTAGGCCTTTGGGCAAGGTTGTGTTTTCAACCTGCTTTGCCTTTCTTCTTCCGGACCCTTTCTCACTCCTTGCCTTCATCCCAGGGAAAAGGGAGCCAGGAGCCACCTCTTTCCCTCTTCCTTGGGCGGCAGGATCTGCCAAGCTGCAGCAGAGATCGCATCTTGCCATGGCTTTGGTTTTCTTGAGTCTTTTTCTCACCCAGAGGAGAAGTTAAACTCCATAATCTATTTGTAGGATTCTTAGTGTCAAAGCTGGTGGTTGGAATCCCGGGATGCCCGCATTTAGAGAAGCACCTGCCCGGCAGCGCTCTCTCGGGAGCCCTCCCACGGATTGCCCACGGGCTCGGCGGCTGCGGGAAGATGCGGCGAGGTGCGAGGTCCCTCTTCCCCGGCACTCGGCTCTGATCACCCAGCGGCAGCCGTGAAACTCGAAACGCCTGGCTGCTAATTCCTCCCAGTGTAAATTTACACCCGGAGCTGTTTTCTGACAGCGGGCCGAGGGCAGGCTAGGAGAAGGCTGCCCGGCCACCGCAAATTAGAGCGCTGAGTGGCAGCTCTCGCAGGGATGCTGCTCCCTTCTCCTGACACGCTGGGCTGCCTCAGGCTGCAGGCTCTTGATGCTCATTGCAGTCATCATGGTATTTTCCCCTTGGTGTACCGCAGTTAATTATTTCTGTGTTGGGTTGCAGCTATCATCTTCCCCTGACCCGCAGCGCCTGCAGCAATGACACGAGCAAGAGCAAGCTGGTGGCTGGGAGCCCTGCGTGCTGGGAGTGGGGAGGCTGGCTCCACGCCAGCCCCTTTCCCTCCAGGATTGCTGTTCCAACGCCGGACTGTAAGCTGCGACAGTGGGATTTTTGCCTTCTTCCTTCTCTGGCACGTGAGGAGGATCCAGATGCACCTTGTCAGTGACAGGAGGGATGTGCTGGGGCAGGTAGAGGCCCAAGGGCAAGGTCGTATCTTGCGTCACCTGTGAATGATGCTCTCTGCCCTCCAGAAAGCGTCTCTGGAGGTGAGACTGTCGTGTCTTCCATGAAGCCAGTGGGCGGCTGGGCTGGGAGGGGAGATTGAGCCCCGGCTCAGAGCAGCAGCGGCCAGCTCGCACTCAGCATCACGCTGGTGGTGACTGCAGGGCACTGATTTTTCTGCTGGAGGCAGAAACCCAGCAGGATCAGACTGTGTTGGAGTCCTCTGGTCCAACCAAACGAAGCTCAGAGGACTCACTGCGAACCACCACTTCTACCCCACTATGGGATGGCTAATGCCTGCGGTCAGTGTGCTGGAGAGGAGCCTCCCTCCATGCGAATCCCCCCCTCCTGCCAGCACCAGCTCTTGAGGCAGGTGGCTACAAATACGTAGCTCCCTTGCCAAGGTGCTGTGAAATGGAGTGGCCGACCTTCCCCTTCTGGCACAGCTGCCAGCTCTCATTTTGGTGGTGGTGACCTGGGTGGGAGCTCATTGCCTTAAACACCTGTGTGAACCCCAGGCAAGGCGTGCCCTCTGAAAGCCCCGTTTCACCGCTTTCCATCACTAACCCCTCAGGCAAGGGCAGGAGTTGCCTGTGAGCCTGTTCACACTGAAACACCTGCCAAGGGCCGCGCACAGCGTGACGGGCTGTCACTGCTGCTCACGGAGAGGGCACTGCCAGGGGCACAAGGCGGGCAGAACTTCACGGGCTCGGTCCTGTGGTGGTGCGGGTGGTGGAAGAGGAAGCTTGCAGCTGGATGTGGAGCATCGCTCCTTCCCGTGACGCAGCCAGCCCGCGGCAGAAACGCTTGGCATCACACGCACAGCTCCGCACAGACCGGCCAGTGTCGCAGGCAGGTCAACCGTCAGGCCAGAAAGCGTTTTACCCTTCAAAATATGCTTTGAATAGCATGAAACTGGCACCTCCTTATAATTATGAAGTTGGGGAGTTCTATTGACAATGTGAGTCATGCTGCTGTGTGCTTTGTGAAGGCGGTTGCCCATGTTACGTACACACTCACACAAACACATGCCTGGTGTGAAGGGCTGCTGTCACGCTTTCCTTTCCCCAAATTTAACAAATGAAAATTATTAGAAGTGCACACAAGTTAATTGCGAGTGATTCACTGGTTTGGGAAGTGTACGTTTGTGCAAGTCTGTCTAAATTTGCTGTAACCCTGCGTATTTTAACAAACACCATGCTGTGAGCTTTTTGTTTGCTTGCTTCAGGTTTATAGTTTGCAGTCAAATAAATCAACAGCTATTGACAGCTGTTGATTCTCTCTGTTTTACGCATCTGGGTCTGACTAAATTTGAGACTTGGTTTGCATTTTTCTCTTTTGCAAGAAAAGATTTCCATTTATTGTGGGCAATTTTATTGACATCAGGCAGCTTCGTACACAAAATGGTTTGATGTTGCGTGTGTCCTGTTCTTGCAAAGTTTTTGCTCAGCTGCATGTTTGTACAGCAGAATACTTTCTGCTGTTCTTCCTCGTACCTGTTCTTTCAACAAATACCCTTTCTCTGTGATCTGACAAGCTCGTACTGCTCCAGTGCAACAACTTGCCCATACATATTGTGGTGGTGTATTAAAGGGCTCCCTCATTATTTCGGTGCAGTGTATATCTCCAGCATTTGTCAAGGCTTGTTCGATTCAAACGTGTTTGTCTTATCAGAGGGGAAAAAAACAACCAACCTTTTAGAACTGTCACTGAGGACAATTAATAATGTTAAAAAAAAAAAAAAAGAAGAATAGCGCACCATAAGGAATGCGTCGCTGTTATGGCACCGATGAGGAAATAAGGTAGTGGAGCCAATTTGGAAATGAGCTCTGTGTCCCGGGCTGAATGCGTGCCCAAAATGGGGGGTGTCACGTAAGGACATGGGTGATGGCTGGAAGCATCAGTGATGCGAAAGCTCCCGGGCGCCCTCCCTCATGGACCGATGCTGGTCCAGGCAGCGAGGAGGTGAGCGTTGCCTCTCGTCCAGGCGAGCGGGTGGCTGAGAAATACGCTCTCATCCTCCTTCATGCCATTTCAGTGTAATGGAAGTATTTCATGAATGTTTAAGTCATTTGCCAGGAAAACTTAAAATCCTAGTGAAAAATCTCCAGCGGTATTCAAAAAATCCTCAAGTGTCACCAGCTCCACGACCATTTGTAAGACCTACATTAATCATTTAGCAGATACAGTTTGCCTTATTAAAAATTTACACTTTCAGCCAAAAGTAGCTAAAAAGCTGAATTTCATACTTCTTGACCATTTCGTTCTTCACGCCCACAGGTGGAATAGAGACGGGAATTTCAAGTCCTTTACCTACAAGGCTTAATATTAATCTTACATCACTAATTTTGTACTGACATAGTCTCATTCCCATCACTGATGCCATAGAAATTGCACAGGTGTCAGCTCTGCTCCGGAAAATTTCCGTGGAGCTCTGGTAAGGTGAGGAGCATGTGTCAATCTTCTGCAGTGGTTTTACACCTGCAAAGCCCCTGGATTCGATTGCTCTCCAGGGTGACTGCGGACTGTCACTTCTTGCCTTTTTTGCCTCCGGAAACCATCAGTAAAGTGGATGTCAGCTGTATCCCCTTTCAAAATACTCTGCAGTAGCTGTTGCTGGTGTTATGAGAGTATTCCCAGGCATCTCTCATACTGGATTCATTCCATTTTCAGGCGATAAAAGTATACAGTACTCGGTTTCTCAGGATATACTTTAATTTCTTGTTGCTTTATTCAAAACCCTGCCATGACCCAAATCTGTGCTGTCCCAGTGAACTATATAGGCTCTAACCTTGCAGGATTCAAATATGTGCGCAGTGCAATCTGAATAGCAGAAGGTAAGCGAGATGACTTTACCATTGCTAGAAAAAAGCAGGTCAGTGGCTTTTGTTTAGCACTTGCTTTGCTTTTGCCACCATGCGGTGCAAAACCAGGAGTTCCCTTCCATTTGAAGCTGCTCAGCGTAACTGTATTTTGAAAGTGCTCGGAGGAACAGAAAGCCAAACTTTGTTTTTGCTTAAATCAGAAGATTGATGAAATTTAGGAAGCTTGGCCAGCATGGCTTTTTCAGTGTTTGGAAGTGCAGAGTGTGGTTGAACACCCTCGACTTGCAAAGTCTTTGGTGCTTTCTACTTGCTGACTGCTGTGGAAATACTTGCACCGCTCTGTGCGGTGTGGGAGCTCGTGGGGTCCCCCTGAAGACAAGGGGCTCCTTGGTTTTCAAGACAAAGAGTGAACAAGACCCCAAAGAGAGGAAGAAGATCAGCCCGTGAGTACTATCCTTTCTAATTCACAAAGGACAGATTAAAATGCCTTGAACCAGATATTGCTGTCGCGTGGGGCGCAAGCGTATGCATGGCTTCTTTGGACCCTCTCTTTCTTTTCCTTCCTTAGCCTGCAGAGATTCCTGGCAAGGGGATGCAGGGCTGTTTGTACTACTGATGTGGCACTCCTCTACTCTTACTAAATGGAGCAGAGCAATTCCCATTGCTCTCAACCTGGATTGTGCTGCCAGCGCTCAGTTCACTTGGAAAGCTTTGGTCTGATTGCATGCATTCAGCACATGCTCTTTTAAGTGGTTTCCAGCACTCTCCATAGAAAGAAGGGGAAAGGATAATGATCCTGTGGAGATTTTGGAAAGAAGTGAGCATAACCTTGGTGTCCAGGCTGACATTCAAGATCTTTAAGGCTATGTGCTTTGCTGCTCTTTTGTACGACTCCAAGGCAATGGACCAAGGCAAAGATAGTCTCAGGTAGTTAAAGTCCTCATTTCCAAGCACATCTCCACATGCAGACCCATCTTGTCATCGGTATTTTGCTTATTGCTCTCCATGTGTGCAGAGATCTGTGTAAAAGCAACACCTGCTTTTCCTCCTTTTCTGCCATTTAATTCCATTGGATGCATTCTTTCCTGAAAGGCTCCATGGCTGCACGATTCCAAACCTTGACACACTTGGGTTTTACTGGGTTCTTTGCACATGTCCCTGGCAATGGTCTGCAATCCTTAATTATGACTGTTAGCAGAGATTCAGTATGACTGAACTCAGAAACTCAGTCCCAGAGCTGATCTTCCTGCCTGAAATCATGATTTCATGACTCTTTCAAGTAGACATGGCTGCCAACAAAGCGGGTCTGTGTTTCTCCGACGTGAGGCCGCTCCCCACTTTCCCATGACCACCGCCTCGGTGCACTGCTGAGCCACGAGGTCCATGAGACCCAGGCCGGGTGAAACCAAATGAAACATGAGAAAAAATGGGAGTTCACTCACATGTTTCCCCAGGTGTCTTACACATGACCTGGAAAAAAGGCGCCCCAGGGAGGTTGAGCATCCCTGTGCCAGGGATGTGGCAGAGCCCAGGGTGCGTTGGCTGGGATCTGTTCTCACCCTGCAGCGTTACAGGTCAGTGCTGAATTACTCAACCCTCCCGTTTTTTTTAACAACCAGAAAATCTTCCAGTGTGCCCCATATGTACTGCAGTCCTGCTAGGGAACATGGTGACGGTGACTATTGTATCAGAGCTCACTAAATCTTTCAGGAGTTCTGGGTATTTGGGCTCATCCTCTGAGGACCGTTTCCGTCCCTGTTGCTCTTGCTGTTCTTTGGTACTGCAGTGGCTCTGCTGAATGGTTTTTCCAGTTCAGGTCCCCATTCCCTGAGGAAATAGGTTGCAATTGCCCCTTGCGTCCTCCTGAGCGTCTCCCTGGATGAGCTTTCGACTTTATAGGAAACGTGAGCAACTGCCATAAAAACTCAATCTTGTTTGTCCCTGAGTAGCATCGTGTATGCAGCGAATTGCATATCCTAGATTTCACATCTTTTACGTCGTAATATGATTTGTGCCTTCTCTTCCTAGACATCAAGATCAGCTCTGTCTTCCTCAGGAGCTTTGAATAGCTGAGATTGTCAGGCTCTTGTTATGGAGGATGGTCCAGGTTTTGAAGGTGCTATTCTTGAGTTCAACAGAGCCTCAGGCCAGGCTCTGCTTTGGAGACTTAATTGCCTTTCCCACTAGACCATCTGATTACGAGTAACGGTGACTGGATGTTGTATGTCGAAATCCATAATCCCCTGCAGATTGTTTAAAGTCTTGTCCATTGAACTGCAGACCATTATCAGACGTAACAATTTATGGGATTCCGTGTCTGGCAAATGCAAATATAACGTGTGCTGTGACATGTTTTGGTGTCAGATTCTCTGTATTATTGGATAATATTGTGTAGTTCTGGGCTCATGTGAATAATAACCCCAATTAAAATGTGATCTTTGCCAAAAAGTATAAATAAATCTATTTTAGACAGCTCAAGTATTTCCTTGTCAAGCTATTTAACTTTACAAGTTACTCTTCTCTACATTAATCTGTGAGCAGCACATTGCATCACAGGCTCTCCTTTCCTTTTTCTCTAAGAGGCAAACAAAGAATAACACTTCCGTGTCCAAAAATCCTTGCCTATGCTTGTGCTGGATGACTCCGATCAAAAATTGTACAGTTGCGCCATGTTGTGAAAGAGGTTTTCAAATCTTTTTTCCTTTCTTTTGACGTTAACTTTGCTGTATTGGGAAAGATGTCCAGTCTCTGCCAAGGGTTGTCGTGCAGATATCCTCAAGCAAGACCTACACAAGCTAACAGCAAGTCAAAGGCAGCAGAGATGGACAATGTGTTGCTGCTCCAAATGAGAAATCCTGGGCTCGGTGCTGCGTTAACAGGGCCATTGCGCTTCTGGTACTCAAGCGACAGGCTTTGGGTGGTATGACGTGTTTTATAGAGGTATCAGTTTGCTTGGAGCAAACTCACACATCTCAAACAAAGTGCCTCATTTTTCAGTGGAGACATGCTAAGATGCTTAAAAAAATGTTTGCAGCCATTGGGCTGTACTCTATGTAGAACATTCAATTGTGTGTAGTTCTTGGGGGTTTACTTGGCAGGGGATTGTGCTAAGTATAAGGATTTATTGCCCGCTTTGCACTTGGATACTATGTTTTTGTTCTACCAGTAAATAATGAGGGCAGCAGAATTCCAATTTAAATTCCTTGAGAAATTTTGCTCTTAACCTCTTACTGCATGGCTGGTCTTGTGAGGACCACTTATTCCCTTGCTTAAAT